>JAUZND010003891.1:0-12009 GCA_034780555.1 Coelogynopora nodosa
ATACTAGTTAATAAAAATAATTAAATCGATGGATCAAGGTAGTTATTAAGAATATGAATTAGCAGGCATATCTATGTATTTTTCATTATAACGGGCATATCTATGTGTTACACCCTGTAATTGTAAATTGAGTCATTCTCGTAAAAGTGTCAATGATAGTTAGCCATTTTAAAAATTGTTGATAATAATTGGTTATATATTTCAACCTATTTGTCTTTTGTTGTACATTCGAATAATAAAATTTAATTACCACTGAAATATCGATTGCAATGTAGATCTAATTGATTGGTAGGGTGCTTAGGCCTATGTCAAAATATTCGCAATTTTTTTTAATTAGGCGAGCGAACCTTTATCAATCACCTTTCGAATGAGTTTAACTCTACTGTGGTTATTATGAGTTAAACGTGCGACCCCTTATTGTATAAAATCCACACTTACAGCATTCATTATTTTTTGTCTCGCTTAGTCAACTTTCCTCTATCGAACGTTTTTTTTCTTTAGAGTTGCTAGTAGCAACACTATTAACAATACCTTCATGAAATGAACACATCAATACACCTAGTGCATTGTCTATAATATAATATAGCTTAGGTTTTCATGTCTGAGTATATTCATTATTCTGTTTAAGGGTTGTTGTTTTTTTGTTCATTTTTCTTTTGATGTTTCAAACATGACAGACCGTTATTATATAATGCGGTCATAATTAATGCAAAGCAATTTAATAAATTTTATTATTCACAAATTGCTACAATACAATAATAGTTTTATGGTCTGTAAAACGTTAGACTTTGTATAAATATATTATTAAAGACAAATAGCCTATATGAGTATAGCTGGGTAACTTAAACCGCTGTCATGAAATGTATTAATTAAACTTGCATTATAATTATTTGACAAATAATTGTATAAATCGTTATAGGCTATATGTTGAACGTTATTAAGACTAACAGCGAGTTTACTTTCTTTAACGTGGCAAAAAATACATTTATTTATATATCATTTATTAATTGCAATGTTTACCACCCTTACGTTTAGCATAGAAATTAGTTATTTGAAAAATGATTATGTTATAGTAGGTATTTCTTATATTTGAAGGTCACATCCGACAAAATATCATATTATATAGGACCAATTGACAATCAGCGATTCTGTTATTATATTATAAAATAATATGCAGAATAATTACATTATGTTTTTATTTACTTATTCTTTTTAATAGTTAAATTTATATTCATAATATGTGTGTTCTTATTAAATTTAAATTGATATCTAAAACCATTTTTCAAGAAACAATATCTTATGTATGAGCGGTGAAATATTGGTTTGTGGTTACTGTACTGTATGCAACCGTAAATAACGATTTTCTTCTGCACATTGCAATTTAATATTCAAAAAATCAATAATGTCAATGCCCTGCTTTTCTATGGATATATTTGTCATGTTTTAATGTTTGTCTTTCACTCAACATCCAGGCATGACGCTGTTTGCTGGTAAAGTCACTGTTATGTTTATCAAAATATGTTCTCTACTCAGATAAATATTGTGACGTCACTTGATAACTTATTGGTCGATAATATGCACTTGACTTCACACAAATAAAGCAGCTTTTCTTTTATTTGATTATCTTAATTTTATCGCAAAAATATGTATTCTAATTTATTTCACTTATCTGAATAATTCCATTCTATTTAATTTAATTATTTATTGTTTATTCTTACAAATTAAATAAATCAAGTAGTAACAAATAATTTATTGAACAATATGCGACTGAATTTATTGCTTATATTTTAATTATAACACAAAACTTAAGTTCGTAAAACACGCTAACATATATTATTATCTAGATATATTTCCAATAGTTACTACTGGCTGTGACGTCACAATTGTTTGCACTTTTATTGTGTTGTGTTCAAAGATCTACCAGATTGAATGTATTATTATTATTATTTATCGTATTTGCTTCTATCAAACCTGTGTTTCGTATACAATAAAACAAACATTTATGTGATCGTATCCTACCCTTTATACGGATTGCTAAAATCACTACATATAACGGATACCCAATATTAATGTTATTTAATTAATTATTATTCTGAAAGTATATTAATCCAACAAGTTATTCTATCTGCATACCGATACAACCCTCATGGATTATTGATATCTCTAAGAAACTTATAATCTAATGTTATCTATGTAGTTTAAATTATCGCTTGTAAATGCATTTTGTGTGTGTTATTCTGATTGATTTAAAAATATATATTTACATCGTACCTTTTTAGAAGTTTATTCAAAAATTTATAAATCTGAAATGTTGGTCCTATTTCGTCTCTTATTCTTGATATACATTGTTTAGGCTATCTCCTAAATGCGTTCTACCTAGATGTTTTATTTGCCTTTAGATCTATTTTATCACAATATATCATGAGATGAATGGGTTGTAGGCCTACTCATGGCTGCAAACTTTATGGTGACCATTTACTTAAAAACAATGTTGACACAACAAGCTCTTCACGTTGATTTTTAAATTATAATTATTTTATCATTCAAGGTGATTCATTATTTGTATAGGTGTATTCATTTTTTTAGATATTGAACATTGTATTCTGAACAATTCTGGCCTTATTTATTGCCTAGAAAGTCTCATGAAAAATATTTTTTAAATTTGTGACGGTTGTCGGGTAGGATATAATATTTCGTATTATAAGCCTACTTACATTTTCATAAATTGAAAAATTGAAGTTTTCTTTTTTAAATGTAACAATTTTTACAATTTCTGTTATGATTTTCAAGTGCAGTCACTATTTTAAATACAGTTAAATATATACACATATTTTACAATCCAAATGCTCGTTTAGTATCCTATATATATATATATATTATTACTGTAGTGTACAGTATACTGTTAACATATACATTGTATACTTAGTGTACTTTGTTTTTAGTGCACGGCTAACTTATTTATTTATATCCCTTTGTCACATCAAAAGTAGATACTTTATGGAAAACTTAATATTCGGAATCAGTTCTATAACTTGAACATTATCAAATTATATTTCTTCTGAAAAACATAACTAGTCAATAGCGCACGCATAGTTATTATTTACATGTGTTGTCTGAGAAGTAAAATATTTGTGTTATATTGTGCTGTGCTAGAACGAGACAAATTATATTTGTTCTATTTAAGGCAATAGTGCCAATATTTTTTTTAAGAATGATTTTGACTGTCCCAAATTATTACAATACATAACATTAAATGCATTTAGTACACTGATGTTATTTCAGCGGCTGCGGTAGCCGATACTGGGAAGGGAACAGGCAAGAATAAGAGTGTCAAAAGTTTACGGAGCCCTAAGGCACCGTCTCAGGCAGATGCCAATGAGGTGCGTATTTTGGAGAGCTAAAATGGTTTAAAATCATTTACACCTATTTCTTCCTATATCATTGTACGTGTGTTTATCAATTATGTAACAGGTTTTATAAGAAGTTATTTAAATTTTAGATAGTTATGTTAAAAACATGTTCGCTATTATTTAAAAACTTATTTGGATCACATTATCCTGCAACATACTTAGAAAAGAAAAAGTCAACAATAAACGAAACCTTTCAAATATACTACTGAAGCATATATTCATCGGCAGGAAGATCTGGACAGCGCTGTTTCATCCTTATTAGGACTCATCAGCAGACCATACCCCACACCAACGAAGTATGCCTGAATTCAGTAGTACTTTACAAGGCCTTATAAAGAATTACCTATAGTTACTCCATATAAGAGCCGATTTGCATAAATCTAGTTACAATCAAAATCCAAGATACAAAATAACCAGTTAGCAAAAAAGAGCTATTTCATTCAAACGTGACTGAACTAATAAGAAGAAAAATTATTATGCACAACAAGTTTAATGCAAATCAGAGTACCTAGCGGGCCTTATAAAGTACTCCTGAATTCAGGCATATTTCGTTGGTGTGGGGTATGGTCTGCTGATGAGTCCAAATAAGGATGAAACAGCGCTGTTTAGATCTCCCTGTCGATGAATATATGCTTCAGTAATATATTTGAAGGGTTTCGTTTATTGTGACTTTTCTTTTCTAATTCCTAAGTACGATACTGTATTTTTTCTTCTTGAAATATACTTGTTTGTTTTCGTCATTTTATTAAATATTGGAAGCTTTACTACTTGTAGCAAATTTAAGAAGTATATAACATGTATAATAATATTCTTTAATATATTTTGTTTATTATCAGGGATGTCGATTTAGCTTTTAATCTAAACATATAATAGATTAATTATTATTTCATAAACTTTTGAATAATATCATTATTAAAATCCTAACTTGAATATATTCTAAATAATTCAACAACTTATTAAATAAACATGTTTGTGGCTTATGTTCTCAATATAGATTTTCTCTTAATTATTATATTAATTAATTATTTATAATAAATGTTTGACTGATATTTTTAATTAAACGTAAATCGTACTTATAACATATCAAACTGATAAGGATTGTATATTGTTGCACAGCAGCACATATTATTTGCTGTTATTCGGTTTCAGCCTGTTTTACATGGTAGGATAGTCATTTTCTTAAGTTTTATAAGTTTTATATTTAAGATATCACGTTTACCATTGTTAAAACACTTTTGCATGATATAAAAAAATTACATCAAAAAATACGTTACGAATAAAAATTTTCTCTCTCCAAAATTTTAAGCGTTGGTAATACATTTTAGATTTTACTTATTTTAAATTTTGTTTTGTTGTGGTTGTAAAGAACGGAATAGAATTGAATTGGATCACTTACTGCTTGAATTGAGATTAAATAGTCTACTTCGATCTATCAAACCAGTATCAAAGCATACATGAGCCAGCTGTACTCGATGTGAATTTCAGACCTCAAGTGACGCAGAAGTAAGCAGTCCTCTCCTCGACAAGGCGGAAGTTTCTGAACCCGGAAATCTGACCATCGCTGGCAACTTTGTCATCATTCTGTTGAATCTTGCCCGTAAGAGTTTCTCCTTTTCAAGGAGTGTAGTTGTCCTTAACGAATTTTTTGTAAAGTGTAAAGGCTAAACTATGAAATAAATATATTTTATTTAATTATGGGACAATTTAAATATAGTTTTACGTGTGTACAAATACTATTCTAAATTCTGTGAAAATAGAGAGTTATTTTGATTCGAATAGTTAATGTTTGTATCTCTTTATTTATCAATTTATTTATTTATTCATCTATTTATTTTGTAGCGTACCGTATTAGATTTATTAACATTACAATTTAGTACATTTACAAAATCATTTTATAACATTTACTTTTCATGGCATTCGTTATTTTGCCTAAATATATTATAGTTATCACATGTTATTAACCTTTAATAGTCAAATTTGTTTTTAGGTTTTATCTTAAACATTACTTGAAAACATTTAAAACTAGATATGTGCTTCGGAATCATATTTAACACGTTCATATGTTTTTTTACTTATAAAATATTGTATATTGAGGTTTTGTCTAATACCTTAGTCAAAAGAATTTTTCAATCCTTTTTGAGATATTTAAACAAAATAATTTCTAATATGGTTATTATAATTCGAATAAACTCATTAAAAGTTAAATATCCGTATTAAAAAGTAGGTTTATCGACAGTGTTTCTCATATTATTTTTTTTATCAAAACAATATCTGTGATACCACAATAAAAAAATTTCAGTTTTGTTTATTGTTTAGAAAAGACAATCTCATTAAAATGGTCAATTATAGTTTCGGTAGACCAACTAGAGTCTCATTGGACCAACTAGAGTCTCATTAGACTAACTAGAGTCTCACTAGAACAACTAGAGTCTCATTAGACCAACGAGAGTCTCATTAGACCAACTAGAGCCTCATTAGACCAACTAGAGGCTCATTAAACCAACTAGAGTCTCATTAGACCAACTAGAGTCTCATTAGATCAACTAGAGTATCATTAGATCAACTAGAGTCTCATTATACCAACTAGAGTCTCATTAGACCAACTAAAGTCACATTAGACAAACTAGAGTCTCATTAGACCAACTAGAGTCTCATTAGACCAACTAGAGTCTCATTAGACCAACTAGAGTCTCATTAGACCGACTAGAGGAGTCTCATTAGACCGACTAGAGTCTCATTAGACCGACTAGAGTCTCATTAGACCAACTACAATACATCACCCATTTTGTAAAATCTCCATTTATTTCACAGGGATTTATTAATTTGCGATCATATAATATAAATATGGCGCATTCTCATTTAATCACCAAAAAAACTGCCATGTGTTTAATTTTATTGTTGGCTTTTTAATACTGTAATTGTCAGATAGATGGACAGGTCTGATAGCAGTGTATATTTAACCAACAGTCTTAGATTAGAGCATTTAGCCTATCTCAAATTCTACCATGACAGGTAACGACATCACGGAAGCAGGAGTAGATAGTCTTCTACGTGCGGTAGCTTATCAAATGGAACATACAAAGTCGGCTCGAGTTAACGGAACGGGCCTCATGAAGCTGATGATCAAGGTATGGGTGGATGGTAGTTGACTTCATCAGGAATTTGTATTTATGTGGTCATACTAATTATATTACTTCATCCAGGATTCCTATTTATGTGGTCATCCTAATTATATAACATCATTAGAGTTCAATACAAAGTTCTATTAAATATTACTGTTAATTAGAGTGTCGTTTCAGATATTCATATTCAAAGTTGCATTTGAATACTCATTAAAAAAAGTTGTAAAAATATCAATTTAGTTTTCATATTGTAAGTATAACAAATAAAGGCGTTTAATAACAAGTGTCATAAAAAGGCCTTTTTTATCCAAGATTTATTATATCATGGCTGACATTTAAATATGAATATATCAATGCGTGTATATCAATTATTAATAGGCACTGTGTATTTCAATAATATCTAGCATATTCAAAACTATAAAGTGCTGAATTTTTGTAACTTTGGTAATATACATTTTTTCGCGTAGGATTTTTTTAGAAATTTTGTCAAATGTCGTTATTCGTCTCGCAAAATTCCATGTTTCGGAAAACAGCAATCAAGCAGGTTGAAGTTAGGAGAGTAGGAAGTCTGTAGCAAAAGGGTTATCCTCTGTTCATCCAAATATTGTATGATCCTGATTGGCGTATGTGGCCCCGTTTTGTCATGAATCAGTAGTATATATGTTTACACATTGGAATAATTACACACAACATTCTTGGCCGATCTCCAGCTTCATCGGTCCATTACCTTACATGTTGTATGGATAGCCTCGGGTTTGCATTTTGCCATTTTTTCATATGTAACAGTAACAGTGACGTTAATGCTATCCATTGCATTTCTGGCTCCCATTACGCGTGCCCGCTATTGTTCGCTAAATAACGGCACCCACCCTGTATTCAGACTGTCAGAACTAATGTCTTCATCAATATACGATACATTTTTCTCTGAGAAATGTCACACTATAATGCAACGCTACAAGCAGAAACTGTTCTGTCCTCTGTAACGATATGGAGACACGTGGGATATTGTGATACGTCAATATAGAAATGGGACGAACGGATCAGTGTCTATGTTTAATTAAACTTTCTGATTTATGTCACAAAATATTTTTGTAAATCAGATAATAATACATGTATATAATAAACCAACCCCGTCCAAATATTTCCAAAATAGGAATATTATAATTTTAAAATTGTTAATTTTTTTTTTTTTATTTCTTAAATTTATAAACAAAAATTATTCCATAAATAGTATATATCGAAAATATAATACGTTTTTTTAACTAAAAGTAGCGGTAGTTATTATTTTCGAAACATTCAATACTTTTTAATGATGATAGAATTATCAATAAAATGTTCTGATTATTGGATGTTCCTTACAGAATGAGTTAACCTGAATTGAAACAATTATTATTAAAATTCGCATCTGTAATATTCAATGTAATATACACAATGTAATACAAAGTATAATGCATAATGTTAATATCACATAAAATACTAATTTAATTATTTTAAATTATAACGTAAACGATGGTCTCAACACAAAAAATATTCAAATACATTTTAATAAGTTTAATGATGACACATTATATTTTATTTAATAATTTGTTGAATGTTTACTTGTGCAATATGCTCTTTGTTAGTTACTTTGATTGAGTAATATATTACATAAATTGGAAAAATGTATTATATTCAAACATTTACAGAAAATAAATATACATATATCATATTTTTAGTACTTACTTTGGATATTGAATATAATCTGTTGTTTCATTTTAGGGAAACGCATTCTGCCCTGATAAATCGCCGGTTTATCTGAAACTTGAGGAGACAATGATGACCCAGGACCCTTTCTTCAAGAAGGCAACCGACACCGACTCCGCTCATAGTTGATAGCTCATTGACGAGATCATGATTTTGTCTGAGATACTCTTTAAAGCCTTTTTATTGGTGTCAGAGATGTACAATTGGTACAAAATTTCAATATTAGGCAAGCTTAAGTGTAAGATAATTTCATAGTTTTTTTAAGCCTTGTATGTAAATTGAGTATAAATAAGTATATGAGTGTCATGCTATTTTTATATGTAGAGATATTTACGGAACTATGCATCTCATTATTGCTATAGAAGTAGGATTGAAATATGTATTGAATTATGTACTGAAATATGTACTGAATAATCTATATCACTAAGTATAGATAGCAATGTACACATTATTCAATTTGGAGATTTATTTTTAACATTTTTATTCAATCCCGCTATGTTGAAAAATATTTATATGTACATGTAGACACATCATTTTTATTTATAATAATTTTATTATTTATAAACTATTTTGATTATAAATAAATTGCATTAATATTCTAATATATTCTGCTATATTTTTTTAACGGATCTGTGTGAAGATATTCGATTGCTAATAGTATGGCAACAATATCCTCTTCTTGTGTATGTTCTTGAATGTATGTAAAATAATATTCAGTCTATATGATATTTAAATAAATCAGTAAAATAATAATCGTACAAATTAGTATACGACATATACATTTAAATTATCCTGATATATTATTCTTTTTAGATAATACTAAATAATTTTATAAATATTTTAATGCTTTTTTTATTGTAAAACTATGTTTTGTTAAATTCAGAATTGTTTAACTTTTACATTTATTAATCTGTTACAAATTCAATTATATATAATTGTATATTATAATGACCTTGTAATCATTTTTTATAAATACGAGACGATTCCAAATTTAAATATATTTTAAAATTAATAAATATTTCTTTATAATTGACCAAAACTTTAATGTTAGTAAATGTTAAAAGTTATTTATTGATGCTCATTTTAACAATAAGTTATATTGTATTATTTATTTACAAATTAATCTATTATAGTTTTTTTTACAAATATTTAAGAATATTTTAACTATTGGTTTTATAGTACATATTTACTAATTTTGAGAGTCTAAAGTATAATATTTTCTAAAAAAATAATGTTCTATAACAGAAATAATGAATAAATAAATAAATAAAAATAGTAATAATTAATGTAAAAAATATAATATAACATAATCATAAATTGATATCAAAATAATATATATTCTTTTGAAAAATCCAATTGACGCAAATCGTTCTATATATTATCGGCAATAAACTAAAAGTTAAAATAGAAAATGATAAGTTTATATAAGAGCTATTTCCTATTTTTATTACAAAAGTATAACATCTAATTCATGACCTGCTCTTATCTTTTGTTGCCGATGAATTGTTCTAATGGTGTTATGAAATATGATTGCAATTCAACACAAGAATAATCTTTGTATATAACATAATCACACATTGAGATAATTGAATATGTATTAAACCACTTCATATTATTATATACATGAATTACATATGCTTAATCAATATCGCATTAGATAAGTTTTGGATGACCCCTATCATCTATATCTATATATATATACAATATATGCTCATTGTTAGTTTCCAACAAAACAGATTATTCAATTAGTTCATTGAATATTTGTGTACGGTACTCATAGAGTTTGACATGGGAAGCTTTATGTTCTCAAAATCTCTTCCAATATGTGCGTTTCTAATGTTTCTTTGGATTTTTGCTGTTAATGGAGAGGATTTTCAGCTCATAGGTAATATGTGATAAATACATATGTAGTATATATGACGGGATTATGTTTTATTCATGTTAATTTGACCTTTTATATCTAAATAAGTAACGCAAAAAAAAATATAAAAATTTTATAATGTAGTCTTAATGTTATTTTCAGTCTTAAAGTTATTTTTATGCAGTCTAAATGTTATTTTCAGTCTTAATGTTATTTTTATACCTTGAATGTAAACACGCCAATAACAATGTCTGTCTTTCTTAACAAATTGAAAAATTATATTTTGCTTTTTTTATATTTTATTTAAATAATTTTGATTAAGTTATTAATATATATTATATGCAATCCAATAATATATACCTATTATTTGCGTTAAATATTTCTGTAAAGTAGCATATACATAGCACCCCTAAAAGGAATAGTTGTGCCACAATAATGACATATACGTATGTATTTTTTATATGTATAAACTAAATAGGTTGTGTATAAATTATTAATAGAATAATCATTTCGAAGAACGAGTTTAAACGAGATTGTTAAAATGAACAATACTAAAGTAATTGATGATAATAAATTTACAAGATGCGATAAATTATAACAGAGATATGAGAAAAGTGTGGAAAAGCAGTCCAATGTATTTATACGTATTAATTTGAACCAACAGCATGAATGTGACGATTATTTTAAAAATGAGTTGTTGATTTTTAAGAAACACTGAACGAGACAAATGAGTCTATTATTAATATGGTTCCGCAGTATCTAAAGGGAATCAAGTTAAAAATAGCATGATCGGAGGAGCTGTGCATTCTAACATAAATTTATAAATATTTTTCTTATCGTAGTTAAAAAGGGTATTTTGCCGGGGATTGTTTGCAACATTCAAAAAATGTACTGTATTTCACACTTTTACCATTTTTCTTGTTTGTTGGATTTTTTTATTTTAGTCCTGAGAATCGTATACTTTCCAGCGTAGGACAAAACTAACTTCAGGTGTAGTAGGAAATATGTTAATTCTGAATAACCTCCCGCACGTCACGCACTCCTACACATTTCAAGCAAGAAATAGTATAAATGAAAAATCTATTGAATCAATATTTTATTCTGATTCCAGCTCTTACAATGTTCGTATTCACTCACTCTCCTATCCACTTACAAATTCACAGAACTTATTGTAAAAAATACATGTTAGTTTAATACCTAAAAAACACTTTTGTGAATCGTTTTAAAAAGTCCGCAATTATTAAAAAAAAAATTTAACTAAAGCAAGAATTATACTCCACTTCCTTCTTGCTCCAGGGCGTACACGTGGTCCGATAAAAGTATTTTTGCTTATTATATTACAATTTGAGTAGAAAGTAATCAAATATGTTGTAAATCAATTTCCATTCCAACATGGTCCAGCGTCACAAAAGTAAATCCAAATCGAGATATTTCTTTTATACTTTTTAACAATGTCCCAATTTAAATTAAATTTTACTGCAGTATAAATAAATAAATATGAAAAATCTAATAAACATAAAAAATCAATTAAACATAACAAATTAATTAAATCTAAATTAGAAAGATAATTTAAAACAATCGCTTTGTGTTTATAAGCTCTTAATCGTGTGCACTCTTTTACATTCTACAATTTACTACTTTATTTCACCATTCATTTAACCAAAAATTAAGTAAAAAATTCAATTTGATTTTATTTTATACACTGCTCTTGTATTTATCTTATAAAATGACATACCGTAATTTCTCTGTTAAACGCCCCGGGGCGTTTATTTATTTAGTCAACAATTAGGGGGGCGTTTATTGGCGGGGGGCGTTTATTGGAGAGGAGGCGTTTATTCAATATAGAAAAAAATGTGAGACTTTAAAATTGTTT
>JAUZND010003892.1:0-12009 GCA_034780555.1 Coelogynopora nodosa
AAGTCGCCTTGCCTGCTTTGAGCAGCGGGACGTCTTGCTGTAACCCAAATATGGGTTCAGTCAGATCTTCTTTGATGCGGGTTGATGGCAAAGTGGTATTCCAGTGGATCCCTAACCACTGCGGTATTCATGGGAATGAAACAGCGGACAGGGAAGACCGGGAGGCTGCTATCGGCACGCGGAATGATGATGGGTCACAAGACCCTGCCCGGTGTCTTGAAGAGCGGTTACGTCCCTTATTAGGAGGGCAGTCGTTGACCCTAGGTCGGCCTATGGGCGTACTCGCCTCGTGTTCGCCGTCACGCCACGACCGGGGGGCTTATCGCGGCGCACTGAAACAATGATTGCGGAATTCTGGAATTGACATTGACGTGTGTTGGCAATGTCCATCCTCATTGTGAGGAAGAAAGGGAGACTCTGGAGCATTGGCTCCATGAGTGTCCGGCGCACCTTGGCCGGCGGCTGCGTGTGCTCGGGGATGGGGAGGCCTCCCTTGGCCGTTTTGTCGGAGGACCCCGTGGCGGTGGCCTCGTATCTGCGGAGGCTTCGGCTCCCCTGACGGGGATCCTGCTTGACAACAACAACAACAACAACATGAACGACATTAAAATATTGACAATTGAACGGTTTGGATGCCCAATCATCATTTTCATACTGTGTTAGTAATCGTACCGACAATAATAAACTTTGGCAATTGACCACGGAACATATTTTCTTTCGAGTGAAAGAGATCGCCTTTGGATAAGGTATATTATAGAATTTCAGTCCTCTGGATAGGATAGATTGAATTTTGATGTCTCAGCGCCGAATCGTTCATGCTTAGCACCGCATAATCGATTTTAATAGTACAAACGTGGAGAATTGCTTCTACAATTATAATTTTTAAAGTTTTGATATTCCCGTCCGTACATCGTTAAAGACAGAACTTTTGTTTTCTGGGGTCAAATCAGAGTCGAGTATCGGTTTAATTCAGCATATATTTTACTTGTGTAAGCATATCCAAACAAACTGGTCCATAGAACTTATCTGTATTTCCGGTATTTGTAAAGTATATAAGTCGTTTCGAAAAAGCGTGCGTTGGTAGTCAAATCCATCCTGGTAGCATAATCTTACATAGCCTGATGCAAACAATTGACCCTTCTTACCAAACATATTAAGATTATTATGATTGGCGCGGATATGAGTACATGTAAATTCCTCCATCTATTTGCTTGTCACCAATCGTAAGTGATACATTGGATAATAGGCTGTGCATAACGTTGTTAACAGGAAAGATTTTATCAGCCGCTACGTGTGTATTTCAGCGTGTAAATCCTCAAATAGATAAAAATCGTTTATCAAATACCATTATTTCTCTATCTTTGGTTTCATCAGACTCACACGTTGCTTCCAACTTCAACTGATCAGTTATCATAATTTTTGATAACAATTAAATGTTATGCTTAACAAATTTTCATTTGTTAAATACAATTATACTCTCATTTAGTGTTTTTGATAGAGATGAAACATTTTTGAAGCAATCTGAATTCGTTGCTTGTGTACTCCAATGTCCACGCATTCATTTTAGATTTTAGTTCAGCACAAAGTTTTATATTTCCACTAATTGATCGCTTGATTGGGAGCAGATACGAAAGATCCATTTTAATCCATTCAATATTCATCAACAAACAAAGTCTTCCAAACAAAATAAAATACTTTGTCCGTGAAATCAAGCGTTTTTTGAAATCCTAATACCAAAGCAAGAAGGGTTTAATAATAAAACGACCTTTAAATTGAGTAAATCGATCAGATTTAAAAACATACATGATTGCGCATCACACACATTATATCCCCACGTTGCGTTATAATAAGGTTCAGATTCTGTTGTAAAATCGCCTGAAAAATTGACACACGTTTGCGCACCTTATCCCTGTGTAAAGCCACACACTCATCACCAGTAAGTGTTTTTATAGAGTCCACGAATTGCATTTCCAGAAGTTCAACTTTCCAATATCCATATTCGGTTAAAGTAGTGGAGTTTTCAAGATCTGTCTAATATTTTGCGCTGTTTCATCTTTGTCGACATTACTTGATATTAGTACAAAACAATTGTCTTCATTTTGTTTCATCAATAATATATTTGTATGAGGTATACACTCTTGGTCTTTATAACCTTTCCACTTAACCAGTTTCTCAGTCGTTTCTTTTACAGCGTGTGCAAGTAACCTTCTCGATTCGATACAAATTATCTTTGTTTATAACTAACTTAAGTTGCTGTTAGTAAAACAATTCCCAAATAATTTAATTTTTAGTATCACATGGCTCATACATAACTGGTAAAAACTTGGTATTTATTATGTTGATAAAAAAAATTCTGTCTAGTTTAATACGTATCCTTTATCAAATATTTGTTTTACTTTAAACACTTTAACCCGATCACCAACCTTAAACGCAGGTTACTACATTATCTTCTTTTTTTTTGTCCGTAAATTTGTAGCCATAAATCTGTTTTATTTTCTTTAGTTACCTCTGTTTTGTCGGTGGTCTGTTTTGAGACTTCGATGCGGTGAGTTATTATAAAAGTGAACAAGTTTCGGAAGAATATCAAACCAATTACAGGATCCCTGTTTCGTGAACATGCGTCACACACGATCCTTCAACGTGCGATTAAAACGCTCATCGCAGGTTTAAATGGACTTGCAATACTAAATCGTTCCACTCTACTAGAATTGAGGTATTCACATGGAGGTTTTTAAATTCTGTTCATGCAGAAGTTTGTAAATATATTAGAATTCTCTTATTCGTTGAATTAATTATATTTAGCCATTTTGCTGTATCGTTAGATGTATCGTCGTTTACTCTACAATGGTTTAGCGCACGCATGGCGTAAAATAAAGCAATCACTGTCAACATGTATCGATTACCATTATTCTCTCCAGCAAAAGGTGGCATCTCTACCAGTTCAAGTTGATGTTACATATCCTTCTCTCGTGTTATATATTCTTTACGGGAATTTTTTCAAAGTTAGTCTGTGTAGTGTATGTGAGTTGACTTTGTAACGATTTTCTCACGTGGTCACGATAGCAATCTCCCGGGCCTCTCTGTCCGCAGCTTCATTGCCATGAATACTGCAGTGACTAGGGATCCACTGGAAGACCAGTGTGCCATCTACCTGCATCAAAGAAGATCTCACATAATCTATATCTGGGTTACAGCAAGACGTCTCGCTGTTCAAAGCAGCCAAGGTGGACTTACTATCGGAGCAGATCAATTAACGACTGCCCCGACCTTCAGTCCCAAGCCATCTCACCGCCTATTCAAGCGCCACCTCCGTCTCAAAGGACGAAGGGAACTCCGCACCCTTAACCGCCGGGTTGCCACAATGGTCCGATTTTTATCTGACCCACTTGTAACAACCGCAGTACTACTACCGCGCCGCACAACACTCTCAGCCGATTCATCCATATAAAAGGTGAACCCTATAAAATAGAAGTATAAAACTGTCTAATAGACCGAATAGGGTCCAACGCGTCTTCCAAACGGACAACTTCATAATCATTACAACAGCACCCCCCTCAAAAAGAGGTTGACACTCAACCCTTTGTTCTCCAGTGTCACGGGGCGGTAGTGACAGGTAGGAACTCAAGACGTTGTTGGGCTGCTAACCCAAAACTATCGCAGGTTTCATTAGCCATCTTGCGAAAGCTACAGCGAGCCACAAAGCGGTGGCGAACCACGTGCTATGAGATTATCCTGCGAGAGTTCGAGCTCACAATCCTCAAAGACTTCTCCAGTGCTGTTGTACGACGGACGACGGTATGAAACGAAGGGAAACCAGCCTCAAAGCGAATGGCCGTAGAGTACATACCGTAGAGTACATACCGGTTATGAGTCGCAGGCACTTATTCTGCGCCCGGTTAAGCACCTCTACTGCGGAGTTAGACAGCCAGGGTAGCCATCCCGCCCCACAGTACTTTGCAGTACTCAAGAGGAGAGTCTGATACACCCACCGGTGTGGGACGCGACTTTCCCTCACCATCTTTATAACCATCCTATCCGCCTGAGGGCTGAAGGTAAGCATCCAATCGTACTACATCACGCCCAAGAAAACATGTTTAGGATTTTAGGGTGTCGGAGCTAAAGATACTTACCTCGCACAGAGACAAGTGGCTAGTGGTTTTGGTGGTAATTCTGGCAGGGGAAAGGCGAGTCGTTCTTCAGCACCTATGGTGATTGACTGGCTAAAAATAGTGGTGCCACTGGAAACTTCGTTGTGAGTACGATAACCTCTTAAGAGCAATTGGGATCAGGTTCGGGGTCGAGGTAAAACTGCAAGATTAAGGCTGTGATATGCACTTACTATATGATTATTGTAGTTATGAGTAAGCGTTTTAAGTCATTCCAACCTCATTCGAAAAATTAAAACATATCATCTTTGGTCATGAAGTCAACTTTAACTGACGTCTATTTAAACGCAGTGTCCAATGTCATGTCCGTAGAGTATAACATTGTGACTAGTTTCAGGTCCGTTCTCGAGTATTGAAAATTCTCTAAATGCTTCAAACATGTCAACAAAATTATTCACATTCAAACTTAGATAAAAATGATATGGTCACTGAATTTCTTATATTTAATAACTTCTTAGACTTACCGAACTCAACGATAGTATTTCTCACTACAATCACTTTGAAACAGATAGATAGTTACAGAACACCTCCCTTGACAATAACTGCTCCACATCTAATTTCTCATATAAATCTGAATGTGGGCTAAGAAAATACCTCTTTTTAATAAACCAGAGCTGGCGATAGTCCTTCGAATTATCATAGGGAAATTTCTACGACCATGCATTTGAAAATGAAAAAATTAAACAAATTTTGTGCAATTTTTTACGTTTGGAGAAGAACCTGGATTTATCCTTCGAATATTATTTGTACGATATACTGTTTGACAATAACGTGCATCTGTACAAAAATGCACCTATCATTCACAGTAAATCGACAATTGTCTTCAGTTTCACATTCATATATCTAACTCCGTCACTACAGATTACTTCGCCGTATCTTCTTCTGATATAGAAATATTAAAGTATCCCTTCTTTTCTCAATTTCAGAATTAGAATCCATAATACGATAAGCAGCCTCTTCTTCTATGTATCGAAGTGCCATATATTTATGATTAATGCATTATGATGGACTTTGCAGTTAACAGATGATAAATAATCCAAATATTTCAATTAGATTCAGAGTGAACTGTTCTTTCCTGAGTTTGGTACACCATTATATGTGTTGATATTTTAAAATATTTTTTACAATTGTTCCTGGTCTATGAATCAAACAAATATTTCTGAATAAAACAGTCAACAGTTGCAACAATTATTAAGTACGCACTAACTGAAATTACATATAGTACCTTCAGTTAGTGCGTACTTGTTAAAAAAGTCTATATTTAGTTGTGAGGTATAATTAAAAGTGAAAGGGAGATACAGACAATTTTTCATTTAACCCTAACCTGATGTTAGCGATGAATTCTCACTCCTCTACAGTGCACTTGTTACATCATAATCTGTGCTAAAATTACGTGCATATAATTTTATATCATCGAAACCATAAGTGGTGTATGCCACGTTATTCTGAGCCATGTTTACAAGTCACATGACTGTTAGTAAATTAACGTACTGCGCTAAGGGTCTGTATTTTTTACTACTCACAGAACCGATTTCTGACGATTTTTAACTTATGTTGTAGTACGGAATCTTGCTTTTCACTACGTATAAAAATTTTAAACTAATACGCAAATATGTATATATACCATTTTATAGTAAAAAACAATAATTTTTAATATATTTATAACTACTACAAAACTATCGTGATCATTTCTAACTATCATACACA
Source organism: Coelogynopora nodosa (assembly GCA_034780555.1). Classification (NCBI taxonomy): domain Eukaryota; kingdom Metazoa; phylum Platyhelminthes; order Proseriata; family Coelogynoporidae; genus Coelogynopora; species Coelogynopora nodosa. The sequence continues at coordinate 5,874 of JAUZND010003892.1, forward strand.
TTTTCTGTAAGTGCATACTCTCCACTACTCATAATAATAAAATCCCTATAATAACACGTAAGATAATATACGATACAACACGAGGTATCAAAACTATGTATTAAATACATACATATACTGTAAATAAATATAAATATATAAAAATATGTTAAATTATAACTTATACAACAAAATTCATGCAATAAAGCTCGTACAAAAAAAACGAAAATCTGGAGTATTTTGTGTATCTCAAGAACTTTTTTGTCCTTGTCCTTGCTCTTGCTCTTGCTATAATATTTGCTCGCTTTTTAAGTCTTCACTGTAATACTTTTTAGTCACGCCCATCGTTTTTTAAAACCCTGATATACAATTTTCAACTTTAAACTGTCAAACTAAGTTCAACATTGGACTAAACTCGTTTTTAGATTACCTTCTCTGGTATTCTGGAATTGTCTGATATGTTGGTCAATACGGGCTTTATAAAAGAGTATTAATAAAATAAGAATTATTCGAAGTCGAATTTTTTCCCCAAAACTATAATACTCTACAGCACAGTATACTCTTTCTAAACTTTTACCGGGTAATGCTATCTTCAACTGCATTGATGCCATACTTATTATACTTATCCCAAATGAAACGAGTGTGCACGAAAAGTATCTGAAATCACAATATACACTTACGTGTAATAGACTTCTTCAGAGAAAATGCTTACTTAGAATGCGCGGAAAAACAACTAATTACAAATCAGAGTTGTGGTATACTCTGCTTTAGAATTTCCTTGTCCAGTATTACGGAGAGTTCTTCTATTCGGAAGATTTTATAATAGAGCTAGTGGTCTATTCTGCATACTTGAAACTCTTGATAACATTTGATGCAATGCTTTAATTAGGAAATGTTTAAAATATGTACCGTTCGTATTGCAAGTAATGTATTGTTACCATTATAAATTTCACAGTAATGACATCATTTTATAAGTTCGATAGCCTTTGTTTTTATGATTTTGTTTAAAAAAGATTTATCAACGATTAACATTTATTTTAGTCTAATTTGTTTAATTAAAAATGTTCTAATTTCTTTATTACATATATTTACAAGACAAAGTAAAACATTTCAATCTAAGTGAAATTATGTCAGGCATGGTAGTACTTTAAAAAACAAAAATCCAGTTTTCATTTTCATTAAAACATATTTAAAAACAACAATTTATTTTTCAAATGTCAATTATAATATGAATTCGATGTAACAAACAATTCAATTTATTAAAAATAAGTATTTGTTTAGTGACCAATTTTTTGAATTTTTTTATTTATATCATTTATAAATATTTATTTTTATTTATCATTTATAGCATTTTTGTAATATTCGTATTGAGTGTCAGCGGTTACTCTGTTTCGATTATTTTGTCGACCTGAATAGTAGGAGAATTGTCGACTCTGGATCTTCTCCCTCCTTCCCCCCCATTTTTATTATTTAAAATGTGAATGTACTTTGAATGCTGACACAGATCCCTACTGTTAAGAGCACTCTAGTTTAGTATAAATAGGGACACGGTTTCAACTATAATTCGTTCTGCTTTCTGCTCTTTCCACAAACGATCTTACTCGCCTACACTTGCTATTTTACAATTTTATATAATGACAAACCCCCCGAATTATATATATATATTTTTATTTTACTTTTTTTTATTTGTTACCATTTTGTATTACCTATACTTATCATAATTAGATAATACACTGGTGCTACTAGCCCATAAATAATTAATTCTGCTTTCAGTTCTCACAATAGGTACAGTCTTGCCTAAATTTGCCAACAAACTATATTTTATTTTATAAAATAACAATGACATTGTGAACACTAAACATAAAATAAGAATTGTCTCTGGATCTATAAATTGGAACCTGTTTCTTCTATTATTATTATTATTATTATTATCATTATTTCTTAAAATTAAATATTATTTGTATAATCTAAAATTGTATGAACATTATAAAGTCAATAAAAAACGATTTTTATGAATAACTGTTTTGTATTATTATATTAAAATAAATCAGTATAAAGGAAAACATAGAAATATATAACAAAGTAACATAGAAGAAAATAAAACTAATTGTACATAGTTTGAGATGAACATTTATTTCAAAATGTTTGTTAAATATTATGAAAGCATTTGTTCACCAAAATTATTAAATGAGTTATAATCACAATGAGTTATTATTTGATTTATTAAAATCATCAATAATATCATCACTAAGCGAGTTATTAATTGAGTCCAAAGCATCACGCACTGTTTTGTCAAAAATAAACCAAAAATGTTTGATACTCTCGACGAGTAGAGCTGAACTTTAGTCGACAAAAGGAGTATCTTTTTAAAATTTTTCGATCTCTACTTTAATACGCTCCATTGCATCGTCATTTTTTTATATCATTAAATAGTTCAACTTATTTCATCATTTTGTCTTCTACTTTCTGTTTCAAATATGTTAAGGTTAATTTCTCCTGTAGACTTTTCTGTATTTCCTTCAGAATTGTAGTCAAAAGCGTCGATTATTCCTTCTCGTCCTCCATAATTTTATTGATGTCCCCTCCTCTGAGTGTATTGATTACTCGTCAATCTCTGCATAAATTGAGTTTGTTTTCTTGTTCGACATTCTGTGTTGATTAATATGCGTGCAATATGGCAACTTTTGGAATTTAGTTGCGTTGCTATCTATGCAGAATTTTTTCCAATTGACTTTTTAGTTTTGTAGATAGTCCATTTCAAGAGGAATATTGCCGTAGTAGTAAAAAAATCTTTCGCGTTAAATGGTAGAAGAGTCGACAGTAACAATAAATCTTTGATCGAACTAAGATCTCGTTACTTTTTTATAACGATATTTTCTTCATAAAATACATCCTTGATTTACATTTTTTTACTACCTATATACTATTCATTTAATGTAAATTGTACTTATTTAATATTTAATAATTGTTCTTGTATTTTTTTCGTTTAATTTAGACGCTTTACAACGTTGGCAGAAGACAGCAAAAGTGTCGCAATGAATAATTACAAAAGTCTTAAGAAAATAAAAATGGAAACTGAATGTTATTGTCATTTATCATTTTCCCTAGGTGAAGAAATAATCAACAGTTCTCTTTCTTTCGAATGTGATGTCATCGTTGTATGTTTATCAATAAAAATGAATTCTAAAACATATCGAGTGTTTCCACGAACTTGTAAATTTTTAATTAAAAACGCGAGATGTCCAGTTTACTTTGTCTGCAACGAATTAAAGGAAGGTTGTAATAATTAATTATATTATGTTCCTGTGTTTATCAAATATAAATCCTGAGGCTTCTACAAAAATACTTTTGTGCGTGTATAAAGCTTTTTCCATATATATCTATATTTGTCAAAATGTAGTGAAGATGTAATTTTTTACTTATTAATAAAAGTCACAACGTCCATATATGACATTATTTATTTAACAAAAATATATCTTTAAATATATGAATATGTTCTGGAACTTTTGAGTTCGTTGATTTGTAAAATTTAAAATAATTTGCTAATTTACAAAATTCCATTTTCTATAATGTTTAACGATCGTTTAATAGTATATGGTGTAAACGTTTTTAACGTAGATCATGTTTGGTATACAGGAAGATACACCATATTCTCTTAAAGCAATTTTCATTAATTGAATTGTTACTTTACTCTATCAATTTGATCCTATATGATTTGGATTTTAATTATCTTGTGTGCCATTTTAGTATTAAAATTTGTATAATTTTTACAAATATTATTATTATATACTATACAAGTTGTATGTATAAATAAACATGCAAGCATATACACGTTCTTGCTTTGTTTATACAATAGTAAAGCTCTAGTCAGGCTGTTATTTATATTAAAATAATAACATTATTATCAACAACATAAATTAATAATGTTAAATAGTTAAATGAAATTCGATCAGTTTAATTTTTTATTTGGAATCGATAATATAACTAACTTTCAACTTATTAAATGGACAAAATAATACATCATAACACTTATTTTATTATTGTACAAAAGAATACATAAAAATATTTAAAAAATAAACTAATTATTATGTTATAGTAAACATTCATAGGCCAAAATAAAAGGAGTTCATCATAGTTCTTCATTTAAAGCGGGAGATATATTTTATTTTAAAATATTATGGATTAGATTGTACTCAGTGAATTATTAGTTTATTTATTAAATGAATAGTCTAAAATATAATACTTCCAGATATATGTACTTGTTTGATTTCTCCGGGTTCTCCCTCCCTCCATCAACGGAAATGATATACAATACATATATTTTCTGTAATAAAGTTTAATGTATTATAAATCGAAATATATTTCAATGGTAATTTATTGGATTCGATGGGAACATTAAACATTACTTCAAATGCTGATTTGCTTGTTATTATAAATAATTCTTCATGTTTTAAACTTAATAGTTTTATTTATATTTTCAACTGATCTTCATTGTGCGAAGCGCTTTCCATTTTCATAAAATCCTTTAAAAATGCTCAGTGGTTACAACTTTTTATTATAATATATATTTTTTAATTGCCCTTATTTTATTAAAACTAGAATTTTGACCTTCTTTTCCTGCTGATAATATAATCAAATATATCAAATATCAAAAATATTATGAAATATATGTTTTGAACAAATAATTCATATAAATTATCCGAAATAATGAATTGTGATACACCTGAACCAGAACATTCCTCGGTTGGAATTTATTTCTGATTAATTATTTTTGACAGCTTTGTAACGTCTAGTATTTTTAACTCATGGAATATTTAAATGTTTTAAATTATTCAAATATATTTGTTACACTACTAAAATGAAAATATGATTTGTGTTCCTCTCTATTAATTCAATAATTATACTATCTGTTAATTCAAAATATAATTTGGTTTATTTGGATCAAATAAATATGGTAATCCGTGAAATTATGTATTTGTTACTTTTTACCCTCCGTTACCTTTACATTTCCTTCAGAATTAATTGAAGGAGATAATTATTGCGGCAAACTGCCTGCAAACATGTTTTAATAACTTCAAACGAATACTCTTTTAGCGTTTTAAGCTCAGAATAACTAATCAGTGTTGGTGGTATTTGTTTAATTGCTTTTTCGGTGTTTTCTAAATTAGCTATAGCAGGTTTATTAAATGTTTATATTTAACATAGAAATCCTAATTTAGATAATTTATCATCAAAAACTTATTTTCTAAAGAATTGTCCTGCTTTAGATAAGTTTTGTAATTGGGCTATATCCGGCTAATTAACTATTCATAAAGCGGTTACATCCTCCGAAAGAACGATCAACTCTAGCTTTATAGGTCTGCGATAGGGCCCACTACTTCGGATTTAAAAGCACACCACCAAAAAAAAACAATAATAAAGTATGCAGACGACTCCTACCTTATCATCCCTCAAAACATACAATAAACACCATTCTTGGAGTAACTAGCAACATCAAAGCCTGGGCAAAGAGATACAACCTAGCTTTAAATGAAAATAAATCCAAAGTATTGTAAAGAGTAGTAAAGAGAAGTAAAGTGAGTAGTAAAGAGTAGTAAAGTGAGAAGTCAAGAATGCATAAGCAAGCGTGCTGTTTTTTTTATCTGCGTTACTTTGTTGCTCTATATACTAAGGTGATTAGTACTCACCAATACGGATACTAACAGTGTCTATGTAGGTTTGGCTGCTCGCCAAACCTGTTTAGTAGTCTTGTTTTGTTATACAACATTATCCCTCCCTCTCATGAGGTAAGTAGTATACATATTGTATACAAAATAGAACAGTATTTAAGCTATAGGTTTTTCTGATCCATCGATTTGGATCTAGGACATAACTGCTCCTAAAGCCACAGAAGATGCATCACACGAAATACTAGTAATTACATCTGAATTATAATGGGCTAGAATTGGCGAACCAGTGAGCATTTCTTTTAATTTCGCGCATGCTGCTAAACATTCCGCTATCCAATTCCATGGAACATGCGTTATAACTTTCGCAGCGGTTCAGCGATGTCAGAATAGTGCGGAATAAATTTTAGATAGTGTAGTAATGTTGTAAGCAATGTTTGTGTTGTTATTGATTAGTTAATACTCTATAGTTTATACCTAGATCAATGTAA
>JAUZND010003893.1:0-12008 GCA_034780555.1 Coelogynopora nodosa
TGTATCGATTGTCGCTCATCCAAGACGGCTGACCATTTTTTCAATAGTCTTTTCATGTCGCGGCAATATGCAGGCAAACGCCTACACAATTTCTCTAGTTCTCTTTTCTTCTCTTTTCTCTATGATATACAATAGTTATACTTTTACATTTTGAAACCCTTTGTAAAAATGATATGCGACAATCAATCACCCCAACCTGTATGAACATTTTCTAAATAAAAATGGTTGTACATATATATATTGTAAATAATGTTTAATTGTAGTATACAGTAGGTGATTAACTCATTCAAATAATAGTTAACTATATAAAATATATAAATAAATATTTATAAATAATGTTGAATTTGTTGTAATATTTATTTTCATAATTATATTTCAAATTTCGAACAAATGTTCATCAAAGATTTCAAAAACTTAAAAAGTGCATATTTTACTGACATTAAATAACTATTAATTAACATTCATTTCCTTTTATTTAATGACTGTAGATATTTATAGCTATACATTTTTATTCGTAAGATGGAGCTTTTTGATCATAATACATGCACAATGAATAATGAAAATTTATTTAAAAAAGTAGAATAATAGATTATTTTGCTCTATGAAATATATAGGTGCGATAATAGGAAGGCAAAAATAGCCAAGTATAAAATCTGAATTCATATATTTATTTACTTCTCCATGTTAGTTCACCTTTAATTTATGTTACTATAATAACATTTATTTTCAGAATAGCGTGAAAAGAATTGATCTTAATGATTCCCAAAAACATATTTTTGTAACATGTATTGTACATCATGTTTTATGGACATGCATTTATTATGATAGCGTACTAACTATTTTTTTGAATATATAAAAAGTTAAACAATAATTCATTGTTAACAATATATATTTCATAAGTTAATAACACTTTAACGTATGGATAATTTGTATAACAATTGTTATATGTGAATACTTTTTATTAACACTACTTACACTAAATTTTCGCAAACTGCAACGAAACCGTTCTTTTTTACTAATTTGCTTTTATTTATTTAATTAATTAGATGAGCTAATCCTTCAGTATATCAATGAAAGCGGTAAGAAACAATTTGCGCACTTCCATGGTCCAACCATCCACGATTGGTTGGTTAGAATTCAAAGTCACATGCTCTACAACTGCCATTGGTGGATGAACAATATTGCTTAAACAGTCACACCTCATTGCTGACAATACGTGGCGCCAAAGAAACAACTCAAATATGTTCAAACAATATTTTAGGTTTTAAAACGTCACTAGGTTTTATTTTGAATTTTTAATAGTTTAATTATATCAATATTTTTATAGTGTAAAATCAATGTCTATTTCAACTCTTACTACAACAGTAATCTGATGCTAAAAAAACATGATACTAAACAACTTAAATAATGTTAACTAATATATAAAATTCCACTTATTTCAAATGATATAAATATAAGCCCAAATTCTATTGTTCTATTGTATATATTGTTATTTTTAAACACGAAATATTTTCATAAAACCCAAATATTAACTAAACACTTATTTTATATGATGGTATTATATTAAATGAAATATTAAATATATATATATATATTTAAGTGGCAAGATGATTCAAGATAATATATCTGATGGTTAGCAACTTTTTTTTGTTGAGTCAGAGTCACTATTTTTTGTTTTTACTGTATTCTGTATTTCACGAATTAGACATTACATATTTCTGACAATTATTTTATCCCTATATCGTGATATATGAAATGTAATATGATCTCTTAAAAGCGATGCGCTATTTGTAAATTAGTATGGTTATACAGGGTTATCGTATACATATACTATTGTATATGAACATAGGTTATTTGTCATATTTATGTTATAGTATTTACATCTATTCACACTATATATCACTAAATTCACCTTCTTTCACTGTGTATATCTGTATGACAGAATATTTTATTCAAATCTAAATTTTTGTATATTTGTTCATTTATTCCGATATCTATCTTATTGTAATATTAAATTCTTGTTCTGATGAATTCGTATGAATATTAATTGAATTTAATGAATTCTCTAATATTAGTATAAATATGTTTCCATTTATTTGTGCATATTAATGTGTAATTGTAAAATACATTTCAAGAAAACTCTTTCTCGATTAAAGATATCTATATTTCTTATAATTTGCAATTATTGTAGGCCTACATAATAATTCTTTAGATTACCAATAGTGAAACACAATAATATGGACACATTAATAATTGCGTTTCGTAGACAATTCGTAGACATTCATTTTTACTCACAAAACACTAAAATATCTTTGTAAATCTAGTTATTTTTGGATATATTGATTTCAATTGTTTATTAAATGGATGCTTAGTTTAGAAATTAATTCGAAACAAGTTAAAAAGCTTATATTCATTTATTAATATATTTATAATAATGTTTATTAATTGTTACTTCTAATTTATTCATTTAATTGCCCTATTGAATTTCAGTGTTTTTAAATAAATTTTTAACGATTTCTTCCATTTTTTTACTATAATTCTGAATAATAGATTAATAATCTAAAATATAATTATATATTAATATTTTTATGAATTGTTTTTTATTTACTTTAAAAAAATGCTAAATAACTATATTTATTTATATATATATACAATATATAGTTAGATATATTTATGTACAATATTTTAATAAACATGATAATATTTAACATATTATAACATATTTATCATTGTTATTAATTTTAAATAGTAAACGAATAAAAATAGTAAACATCGTATTCAAATCCTCAACATCACCACAAAACAAATAAATAAAAGAACCAGAAATACACGATCACAGCGACTGTCAAATAAGAATTAAACTTTCATAATAATATCAGGATAGTTTAATGGAAAAACCAACATTCATGACTAAACTACAGAAAGGTCAAACAAAAGAAATGAGTTATCATCAAACCACAAATATTATTTATTTAAAAAATTTACAATCCAAACAAACTTGTACCCTAAGTAAAAACATGCTTGGAGTGATGCCAAGTTAAACCTGTGGATTTAAAAGACAGTCTGTCAAATCCAAATAAGCAGAAAAATAATTGGGGACAGGCCGGATCATACAGAAAACATGTTTAACCAAAGAAATGTATAATAAAGAGGGAATAAAAGATGACTAAACAATGGTGCGGGACTTTGGCCTTCAGCGGCAGTTTACCGGTTTATGTGCGCAGAACCATCCCTATTCCCATAGTTTAGCACCTAATTAATTAAGTTATAAAAATAATATAGCCCTAAACTTGTAGTGGAATTGAAAAAGTTAGAATTGGATTTACATTTATAAATTATATTATCAGCACATTTGAACCAAGTATCACCAAATTTTACATATTCAATGTAGTGGCCGTTATTGGTAGAAGTCCCTACATGACGAATAATCACCATTATTTAAAAGAAAATGAGGTGAACAACATACAGACTGTGCACATTTACTAATTCTACCAGATTGAATTGTAACAAATCGATTAAGTCGTGCACAAAATAACAGGATGATAATGAACTGCTGTAGTCTGTGTGTTGTTTATCTATAAGCAATATTGACAATGTTTTGTGATGTAAAAAATAATTAGTTTGAAAGAATTATAATCTTTTTCTGAAAGATTTAAATAATACAATTTTTCATAATTGACATTTTTATTAAAACAGTTTGACATTTATATGACAGTTTGTTAAGGCCAGCAAATAGAAATGTATAGGAGCATCATTAGGTGATATGTTAGTATTATCAATTAAATTACAGTGATGTAAAAAATCTGCATCAGTATCCTTCTGGCTAAAATTGTCAAATAAAGATTCTAGAAAGATAGACAATGTTTAAGTTGTAAGTAGCTGTTGAATCTGTTATTAGAATTGTTATAATTTAATAAAGAAGTGAATAAAAAATGTATATCATTATTAATGAACATATAAGGTACTATTTGAGTGCAGATAGATAAAACTTGAAGAACTGATGTTAAGCCTTCGTACCTGTAGGGGGGAATGCCAATTTATTTTTCAAAGATATTACGTTTTATGATGGAATCATATAACGTATAACCCTGATTTTTTTACTCAGTGGCTAAAATACTTTTATCTATATGAAACATATAACAAATATAATTTCGAATATTTTTACATACTAGAAAAAATTATGTGAATATTGATCTATTTTATTCCCCCCCCCCTTGGGTTTTCATACTTGCCGATGATACTAGGAGCTAAAACTTGCAACATTAATAGAAAAAATAAGTTTATCGTAAATTATGTCCATTTAATTTAAATAATAAAATACCTTATTAAAATAACCAGCAATTTAAAATAAAACACAAGTAGCATTTATACTATTTATAGCTTATTTATATAAGTAGTATAATTATAAAAATATATCAACAAATATAGATCTTGTGATCAGGAATCAAAAGTTATAGCATTTATTGGTCAATATATATAGTATATCTGGTTATTTTCCTATAGTTTTCCTAACTGGAATTTATAACGTAATCAGGTCATAAAAATGATACCAATTGATAAATTTTTTGAAAAGTAAAAATCGATGAACAAGTCTTTATTAGGGGGTATTTGTATACAAAATTTCAGCATATTCGGATTATAGAAAGTTTGGATTTACAGGGGGTGTTAAATACCCCCCTCCACGTAGCAAACCCTAAAAATTATGTCCACGTACGAAGGGTTAACGATAAAACTTCAATTTATTCAGGTTGCGCAAATATTTATTACATTTCAAAACATTTAATCGCGTTGCATAACCATTTCCTTAACTTCAATCCATTTTTGGTGAAGGCGTTTGATTGACATAAAGTGCGACGCATCTCACACTTTATTAATTCAATAAATGTGATCGAAGAAATGAGAAAGAAAGCGCATGATCTTACTGTTTAAAATCAAATTAAGTCATTCTGAAAACTTACATATTAAGTATATGGTTCGTTGTTTGCTGTCTTGAAGAAGGTGGCAGAGAGGTCTTCAAGGTATGTGAGAAGGGGCGTTCAGGGGGCGTCCCTGGGGGCGTTATTCCCAATAGGGATCAAGCGTGTTCGTAGTCTATTGAGGGGGCGATTATCTTTATAGAGCATGTCGTTCAATCGACATAAGACAGTGCTCTTCGTTGGCAGCAAGTGGTTGAGGAGAACCATATACTGGGACGACCGAATGAAAGCTGGGTCAGCTGCTTCTTAGGTTTGACGTATAAGAGAGAGAGACAAGGGCGAGACAAGTCGATCGTTTTGCGTTTGGACCAAACTGGGGTGAGTCAAGGTGTTGTTTGAAGAAGTCAATCAGAGGAGCATGTTGACAATAATTGTTCCACTATATTGGATAGGGTGCACGTGAGGGTTATATGGGGCAGGTCTTATACTCAATATTAATGAAGGGCGACTTCTTCGGGACAGGGACAATGTCTCCACACAACCACAGTGTTGGCCAGGAACCCTCTCAATGCTAGTTTACACTATATAATATTCGGAGCGCTATTTAGAGAAATTCTGAATATTAATTTGCCATCAGTGGATTGGGAGACGTGGACCGATCGAGTGGAAAGCCAGATCTGATCTGTTGTGACTCTGGATGTGGGGATCTTTACACTAAAAAGTAGACATCAATTGTGATATATTAAACTCCACTGAGAAACTACAAGAATTCGAAAAACGAATTAGATGTTATATCTATATATTTATAGAAAAACAAGAATTCGACACGAATTAGATGTTATATCGCTTTGAAAATGTTCCGTGGCTCATAGAGGAACTTCGAGGAACGTCTGGTTCTCTACAGAGATTCTGATGTGAGTTTCTGAATATGAATATGACTCGTGAGTGTAACTTAGCATATTTTTCATTTTATAATCCTGTAGAATTGTGTAAACATCATATTAAACGTAGATAAATGGGTTTGTGGTGAAAATTTCTAAAAAATTAAAGTCGTCCATTATTAAGTCGTCGATAAAAGTTATAATATATAAGAAACGTAAACTAAAGATTGTAATATTTAAAAAACCGTACTTATAAATGTTACAATCATAATTAAGTCGTCCATAAAATATTATTCAGATGACTCTGTATTCTTTAAACAGAGTTCAGTAGATTACAAAAAAATGTTTTGTTAACACACCAACTCTTATACGTGAGTAGCCCTATCAATATTTATATAGCATTTTGCAATCTCGTTATGTCGAACTGCATCCAATTTGCCGATAGTAGTGTTGAAAAAGACGTGTTTACCAAATACGACATTGTGTTATAGTTATCGCATCTTTCTATGTTAATTTTTGAACGTCTAAATACCCCAAAACCATATTGCAGTTCAACTTGCAAAAAAATGCAATATATAAATTCTTTTAATCAATAAATTAATGCATGTAACTACAGTATAACCATAAATATAAATATACTTTTAATACACTTTTATAGAGTATATCTACATTATTTCTATGAGTATAACCAATACAAATAAGTGAAACAATGAATAGTTGAATTATATTAACATTCAACGAATAATAGGAAATCTTTTCGAATAGGTTCATATAATATAATTACGTATAAATAGTATAATTGTAGAAAATACAACTTCGGAATAAAACGTTTTGGTCGTTTTGGTTAGGTCGAGAAATGATTTGAGTAGGTACCTAATGAGGAGGGTTGGTTCTTTTGTTTTTTATTGAGAACGTTTGACAATGTTTCACTAATTTGACATTTATCGTTCCAACGATTTACATCGCGTATGTAGCGCTTAAGTTTGTCCGGATTTTTATGACCTGTAACGGCCTCACGGCCCTCAGCCTTATGGTGTATTGTGGTTAAAATTTTTAAATAGTAATAATACATTGATTTGAATAAATCGATTATTCAGATTACAATATATTTCGCTCTTACCATTATATGCATTCTAATAACCATTTCTACTTATTACGTTACAAAATGAGTGTGATTTAGCATGCGAACTGTATTCATTATAACATAGTGGGGTGTCTCCTTAACAAATTATGCAATCCTTTTACACTGTATTTTGAAATGAATTAGGAATATTAATTTTTCAACAAATAAATGAAATACAACATCGTCGGCACGTCAACAATGAAGATCGACAAGGAATAATGAACTGTTTTGAAAACGGAGAGGATCATCTACTGTTAGCGGACAACCTGAATATCAATAGAGATACGGCGAGAAGCATCATATAGGCTACAGGTCTGGCTAGTAAAAGAGAGAGTTGAGAGGAGGAACCAGGGAGGACAGCGGCATGTGAGAATCGATGACGAAATGCTTAAAATAATAATTTTGCTCATTGCTAGAGAGAAGCCTTTCACTACTTTGGCAAGAATAAACGATCAACTAAGAAGAATGTTGCCAGATAAGCCTGAAGTACATGCCACGACAATTCATAGGCATCTTCACAATCAACTCATCTATGTAAAGATTGTTGGGAAAGATGCGGACGTCCCTTTTAGACCCAATATTCCAGCAAACAAGGAATTACGATTTCAGTATGTCACATGGTTTACTCACTTACTAGTGAATGTCAGCATAGTGTACATTGATGAATGTGGCTTCCATGTGTACACAAAGAGGAATCAAGGGAGAGCTCAAGGAGAGCGAAAGAGTTCGGCAGGTTATTGCAGCTAGGGGCAGGAATATCCACCTCATACTGGAAATCAATTCTGATGTTGGATTAGTATACTTCAATCTTCAGCAGCAAACATTGGATCATTATAGGTACCTGATAAATGTCGAAGCTGCTTCGCGCTTTCCAGGTCTGGTAGTTATCGTACATGATGGAGCAAGACCGCACCTCAACACTACTATACCACCTGAGCGTAAAGATCTTTTTTTTTATTTGTACCCTATCCCCTACAGTCCTTTTTTGAACACGGTGGAACAAGCCAACAGCTGTTTTAAAGCAATTATCAGTAGACAATTGACCACGAGAGCTGTACGCGATGAAATTATTGATGCCAACCATCAACGAGTTGCTCAAGGTTTAACACAAGAGCAGTGGTGTTCAAAAATTCTGATGAGACTGGGAAATGAAGCTATCAATGAAATTACTCTACCTTTATTAGTGCACAAACTGGTTTCTGCGAGTCAATCGTTTCATTCCACAGAGTTTGGCAAGACAAGATATTGATGGCTGAATATGTTTTATAAGAAGATTTTTGTGACTTTTATGAAGATTTTTGTTATAATGATAGTATTTGTTAAATTGCTAGATAGTTTTGGTAATTTGAGTGATAATAATTTTTTCTTGCATGTTGAATACAAATCTTGTTTTATGATTATTGTTTTTGTTCACAAAATTTGTAATTTTGTAACGAGATTGCACAATTTGGTATTCTAATTGATAGGGGTAAACTGAATATTACTTTTGGTAAATTTATGCTTTAATTTTAACTATCCGGTAACGTGATTGTTTGTCCTGGTAAGTTGGATGTAGTTCGCGGTAACGAGATTGCAAAATGCTATACCAAAAATGAAGTATATTATTCGCATGACAATTTTATTAAAACGACTTTCTTATGGACAACTACTTCATTTAGACGACTAAATAAAAGACTACTACATCATGTACGACTATTTTAGTTTACGACTCAATTATGTACGACTTTTTATTTACGATTTTATTATGGACGACTTCCCCTAAAATAACAAATTTTCACCTGTTCTCGAGATAAATCCGTTTCTACAGTTAATAAACTTGACTCACTATTAATACTTTTAATATTATATGTTACTAAAATATGAATAAAAATTAATGAAAAATAAATGAAGAAGGATGTATACTAATAAATGATTTTACAATTAGAAGTAAGATAACTCATAAGCTATCTTTTTCAGGGAAATTATGTTATAAATAAAAGCCAATATGGTAACTGTGTATCAATAATAATATGGAGTTTAAAGATTAGTTTAACAATATTTGTGAAATGCGTTCAAGAAACGGCATATTTAGTAAAATTATATTATGACAACCCAAATTTGCTTAGTTTATTTACAGGGCATGCATAAACCAATAACAATCTATATAACTTCTTTGATGGCTTTCTGGTTCCTTAGGTTGAAGTCAGGTTGAAGTACTGGCGAAATTATACGGTGTTAAACACTTAGATAAGTTATTATTTGAGAGAAGTTGTTATCCAGCAGCTTCAGAGTTTAGAATTAATTAATATGAATGTTAATGATATATGTTTATATATTTATATGTTTATATGTTTATATGTTAATATATTTATGTGTTTATATGTTTATATGTTTATATGTTAATATATTTATGTGTTTATATGTTTCTATATTTATATGTTAATATATTTATATGTTAATATATTTATATGTTAATATATTTATATGTTAATATATTTATATGTAAATTAGTATATAAGTCCGAGAAGACATTGAATAGATAAGCTTTAATTATAATACACTTTACATGATAAGTTAAAACAAAGACGCGCTATATACATGATTATTTTGATGTAAATGTAATATGCATGCTCTGGTAATTTAAAAAAATGTTGTTTAAAGTTAAGAATTGGATCATGCCTCTCCAGTAAAATAATTTATTTAAAAATTATGAAAATAAAATATTTAATATTCTGATTATCCAATTTTGTTTCTTGCTTCCCCTTATATTAACTAATGTGATTATTTATATAATCAAACCATATTCTTTTACTTATTTGTATTTCGTAAAAGAAAAACTTTGCATTTAAAATTGCAATTGATAAAAATACATATATTATCAAAGTTTACTTCCCTCCGAAATTAATTGAACTATATATAATTACGAAAAAATGCAAATAACCAATTGGTCTATTTAAACCAATTACAATACAGAAAAAATTATCCAATTATTTTTTTCAACTTAAACATCAGCATCTGATATCTCTCCATTTAATCGTGTATATATAGGCTATATATATATATTTACAAAAAATATTTCATAACATAGATATAATTTAGTATGCTTGATTTATCTTATTGTAATAATTTTAACTAAAATGATCGTCGCCAACATAACTGATGAACAATTAGTTCCCTTCCATTACTACGATTGGATAAGTTTGGTATGGGTTTCCATCATTTTCATATGCGGTTCAATTTCTAACGGACTCACTGTGTTTACTCTGGTTATGCTGAAGAAGACCAAACTAGACCAATACTTTTTTATGATGCTGGCGACTTCAGATTTTTTAGAATCTGTACTCAACTGTTTTTTAAAAAGCATTCGTCACTTCCTTCTCTATTTCACGGGTCGATATTACATGATAGATACTTTAAACTGTACAGTTCTCGGAGTTTTAAACTATATGTTCACGGGGATGAGCATTATTAGCCTAGTGGCAATAGCTGCGGACCGATGCCTTCTGATTGTCTGGAGCAGCACGTGGAAAATAATTGCCAATCGATATCAAGTTGCGATATTTACGATGACAGTGGTGGCGTCGATTGGTCTACCGATACTCGCTCAGTTACCGGCTATACTCCAAATTGCCGACAATGCTATATCTTTTTCAGAAGAGCAGATGACTTGTACAATGGCACGTACAACCTACAAGGCCATAATTGTCGGTGTCTTTGTTTATATACCTCTCGTAGCACTTTTGCTATTGTACTTTGGTATAATTTTATTTTATTTGAAACAGCAACGACTTATCGCAGGCATAGCTGGTAGCAATAATAATTATCGCATAAATAAGCGTGACTTTGCACTAATTAAAACAACGGCTGTCCTGATTACTGTTTATGGCATTTGTTATGTACCATACACGATCATCGGGTTCGTACACTCAGCCTCAATTCTAGCCAAACGACTAGCAACATATTTTGTGTATAGTACCGTCATTGCAGATCCGTTTGCGTACATTGCATTAAATAAAAATATGCGAACAGCCGTTAAACTGATATACCGTTGTAAGCGTATTAGCCAAGCAGATATTTTGACAACAGTACAAAATGAACCCGCTGAAAAATAAACTTCATAATACCGACCCACACAGGCCGCGTTTGGAACTTTCGATGGGTACATGTATGGTTAGATAATTTAGCTCAGCTCATTGTATATCTTTGAGAATTAAAATATTTAACATTTTTGGCGGTATATATAACATGTCTGGGATTGAACGTGCTCATTCAATAATTTTTATTATGAAAGTTCTTCTCGTTTTTCGGCATTCATCAATTTTACAATTCCATGGAAGATTATATGCTTCTATTCAACATTCAGTACACTGATTGCACTGACCTGCTTGTTTATTTTCTGGTATCTTCATTGACAAACAAAAGTCCTATTGGCAACATAATATACGCTTAAAACTGTTGACATATAACATGACTATATGGTAAATTTCATTTGGCGAAAGAAGTGAAACCTTTGTTGATACACATTTGGACATATTTTGCGAAGCTTATTTTCTCGCACAAATTATTAAAAAATGATTTAATTTCAAAATGGTTACATGCATCTAAATATGCTACTATTTAAATATTTTTAATCCATTTTTACACATATATTATTTATTTTAATATGTTTGTGGCCATTATCGAGGTCAAACGACTATATGTATATAAATGGGTCAATAAATGCCACAGAGACTATAGGAATACACGCATGGTTAGAAACATGTCACAGAGACTATAGGAATACACGTTGTTATCAAATGTATAGTTTACCTTTTTAAATTACTGACATTGAAATTGTTTACTGGAATCCGAGAGTTATGCGATTTGTTACTTATCAATAAACAATATTAAATAATGCCATATATTATTATTATTATTATTATTATTATTATTAGACAATTTAGACACAAAATCTGTACAGAGTACAATCTAAGTGTACAAAGAAATAAAAGTAAGCACAAACTGAGTGGAACAAAAATACAAAAGAACAATAAGTTATGGGTAATAACGATTAAAAAAGTAAAATTTAAGGGAACGTTTGAATGCAACAAACTCCCGGATAATACGAAT
>JAUZND010003894.1:0-12008 GCA_034780555.1 Coelogynopora nodosa
TAAACAAACATTTGTATTAAAATTAATTTTTTCGTTATGGATTTGGTGACACTTTGATGCAGTGACCCTTTGATGTGTAACCCTGCCAATGGCAATGGTTATATTGGTGACTTTTCATAAACCAATATTATAAGTTATAAATATTATAAATATTATAAGTTATACAAATAAATTTATTTAGCCAATCAAATCAGAAAATTTGGCAAATGTTTTGCTAGAAAAAAATGTAACAACTTTTCAGATAAATTTTTTCAAACAAATGGTATAAATATGTTATATGTCTGCCTAGTCGGAAAAATAAATTCTAGACTGTGTCCACCTACAGTAGGTTATATATATACATAATAGCTAATATAAATATGAAACTACTGTTATATTATATTTCTATTAATAATATATATTAATAATATTATTATTGTAAGTTATACCTAATGAATAAAATACTATATTGTTTTTATGAGCTAAATATTTTAGATAGACATATAACCTAGAAACAGTTTCCACCTAAATGTCCGCCTAAAATATTTAGCCCATAAAAACAACTTAATATTTTATTCATTAACTGTAACTTACAATAATAATATATATAACAGTATTTTCATATTTATATTAGCTATATATATAACCTAGAAATTTTTTTTCAACTTGGCAGACATATAACGTCTTCAATTAATTTACATTCCTGAATTTTTTTTATAAATTAAGTGCAGGGGCATATATAGGAATATAAAGGCAAGGAGGTTCCAAAATAAGAAAAAGGTATGCTATTATTAATCATTTAAATATTATTTTTTTAGTTATACTTATAATAAAAACAAGAATTTAAATATTTTCACTACACAAACCATAGTATTTGGCTACATTGCTAAATATGTTGATATTGCACTCATTACATATAAAATGTTGTATCTATTATAATTATTTGACTTAAAATGTGTTTCTCTCATATATATCTTTAAAGTTTTAAGGTATGCAACTATAGTTGTTTACAGGGGTAGCAAGGGGTTCTGGAAACCCAAAGAATACCCCCCTCCCCACCTGCATACACCACTATAGTAGTCAGTATTTATCTTTAAGTGTCATGACTCATATTTATTAACAACCATTCAATATTATATAACATTGATGTTTAAATTTTAATATAATACTTTATAATCTATGATATTTTATAAATATATTTAAAGTGTGTGTTACTGGAAAAGTAAATTAATAAAAAAACTAGCATAAAAATTTTAAACATACATTTAAAAAATAATATTAAAAAAATATTGTCAATGAATATAAGCATATATATATTTGTGGGAGTAAAAAACTTATTTATTCCAGTGAAATAAGTTTTATTTTTTCTCTTTATTATTTATTATCATGAAATGGCTAAAAATAATTAAACAAAAAAGTACAAAATAGTATATATAATGCTATTAATAAATTAAAATATATTAATATATATTTACATAATAGTTATAGTTAAGTATAAATATATTTCACATACATTTATAAAATAATCTACAAACATAAATATTTTGTAAATATATTAACAAAATAAAAAAATAATTTACACTAGTTTATTAATTTTATTGTAATATACAATTTAAATGTATTTATAATATATCATAAACTATAAACTATTATATTTATATATACTTTAAACCTTAATTATATATAATATAAAATAATTCATAATGAATATAAAACTTTATAAATATACTTAAATACTGATTATTACATTGTTAAAACTTATTTAAATATAATAATCAAATTAAGGTATATAAATAATTAATCAATCATAACTATTTATTAGAAAAATTATCAAAAAAGTTTGACAGTGTGTTAAACTTTTGCTGGCAACCAAAAGTTTCTAAAGTAATTTGCCAACTTGCTTACATAAACATTTTTTTAAAAACATTTTTGGGTTACCTAAATAAATTACCCATATAAGTGAGTTTATAAATTACTTGCAAAATAAAAAATATTGCCTATATATGTAGGGTTTTAAAGCTATGTAGTAAGGTAGTTACTCACTATACTCTGCTTAACCACTTAAGACTGTTATCACATATAGATAACATAAGTATTTTTTATTAATAACTTACAAAAATGTTTTATTTAACTATATTTTTATAGATAAATTTGTAAGCAGATCATTATTTTTTTATTCCTGACCAATGCATACCATCTGTTACTGCTCCTGTCCTGACCTCTTTCTCTCATTTCTCTCATTTCTATATATATATATATATATTGTATATATATCAATTATGTCTCATCAGTTATTAAAGTATTACACTTTATATTCCTTCCACTTTATATTCCTTCCACTTTACATTCCTTCCTCTTTTTAACAAGCATATAGGAGTTATCATATACCCAGTTGAGCCAATAAGACTTAAGTCATATTTATGCTGCTTGGATGCCATGCATTTATATGTGTTGACTTAATAAGTAAAAAATACAAGTAGATCAAAACAATTACGTTGATTTATTAAATACATTTTAAATCTACATAAAAAGGAAACTGTAAGAATATATATTTCTTAACTACATTAGTTTTAACCCTAGGTCAGAGAAACATAACTGTGAGAACTTAACTTTTATAGTGTTAATATAAAGCCAAGATACATTAAACTGATTTTTTGGAACAATAATTTCCTATGTTAGTTATAATTTAATGATGTTTTTAAATATTTCGTGACAAAATACTGATTTGTTGTCAAATGGAAATGGTGGCATCAAAATGTGTTTTTTATACAGTAAATTACCAGTAAATTTATTATTGTATACAAGAAACATTTCGCCATTTTTTTGAATAAATATATTCCATCATTATATATAATCAATACACCATAATATAGAGGATGTATTATTGCTCAGATTAAATAGTTCTGTTGTCATTTTAGTATTATACTAAATTATTGAAGAAAATTTATCATTTTATTAATTTAATAATATAAATAATAATTTTTGATAACATTTTAAACCTATATTTTTTCTATTTCAAAATAAATGAATGTAGGTACGTTTTCTAAAATTACCTATTTCATAAGGACATTGCTCAAAGTTTAATTGTTAACAAAAAATCTTTAGAAAAAATCTTTAAAAAAAAAATCTTTAAAAAAAATTTAGAGAGGATTTCCATTAAACTAGTTAAGCAATTTTTTTCTAAACAGAAAATACCTAAAACATTTTCCCACTCAATCCATTGTAAAATATATATAACAAACATATTTATAAAACTTTTTCTGTTCACAATGTAATATATTTTATTATTAATAATTTGATCCTTATTATAGGCACATACTATTAGTCACGTGTGTATTATAGATTATTAAAAAAGTTGACTTATTATGTGAAATAGTTGTAAATGGGGTATTTCCTTAGATGATTTCTAAAAGATGTTAGTGAAAAAAATTGATGGAGTAAATTTAAATGTTGTTTTTTGTCATAGTAACATTTGCTATGATCAAAACTAAATTTGTTTAGACTTTATGCAGCTTATTTTAATTTTTTTTTAATAATTCATTGAATAAAATTTTATGATAAACATTTTGTTCAGTTGGTATGTATGTTTGATTACTTTGTAAATGTTTATTTTGTAAAAATCATAAATAACTAAGTTTAGAAAAACAATTTTTTTTATAAGTTTTTTGATGGCCATTCTTAGGAAATCAATTTAAGATTCACAAGAAAAGTTGAAATACAAAACATAATATTTCTACGCCATTCAGTTCAGGTATAATAATAATAAAAATGCTCGTTATTTAAGGGACAATCAAATATTCTTCATTGTGAAATATTCTAGTCTTATTGAAAGCGTCATTTTTGTGGGTGCTATATTAAAGATTATCCGAGACTGTCATTATTTTAACCACCCACTCGCTCTTTAACCCTTTGTATTTTTTATGTATTACTAATATTATACTATTATCTCTATTATGGCAAAGTACATCTATCTAGTGTATTTATATACATATATACTGATAATGTTGAGTCACATAATACATAAATAAATATTACATTTTAGTGTTACACAATTTACAGTTACGTTTTTTGATTCAATTAAAAATTGGACTTCCCTATTTTTATTTCAAAATGAAAAAAATATAGATCAAACTTTTTTATGTTGTCATCTTATACAACTGAATGTCTTCATCACTCTCCCTCATATATGGCTTGTAACGTGACTAATGGACACCACCCTAAAATAGGGTACTGTTATTGCGTCAAATTATCCATCTAGGTGTCCTATTACATGCAATAATTTTTTCATATACTTTTGCGATCAACAAACGTTTACCATTGAAGTTACTCAAAAGATTAAAGATGGGAGCTTATTTCCTATAATTGAACCGTGACGTGCTCCCGGGTATCAGGCAACATCAAGTCCATTCCTTCTTGAGCTAATTTAACTGTTGCGCACATTTCGATTATGCATCTTTGCATATATGATATTTAAAGCTTATAAGTGTGATAATTACGTGATTCGCATGTTTAATATATAATTCTACTGAATGATAAAATGATTAAGATAATGTTTCAAATTGTGGCTAAAAATGATTTTACTAATCAGTTTCCCATTAACAGTAAATTTTAACCGAGCACCATTATATTTATATGTATTATTCAGAACATATTTGAAAAAAATTAAATACCAATAGCTTTTCACCAAGGCGGGAGATCATGTGTGATGTAATCGACCACTTCGCTAGAATAATAGAGAGCTGAAAACATCATATGTGTGGTGTGCAGCTAAATAATATTTGGGTTCAAAACGTTGTAGAGTGTTGTAGTTACACGCCTCAGGATCTGAAACAATTTTGCTAACTGATTATCTTTATACCATCCAGTTAACCCTTCGTCCATGGAGGGGAGGGGGGTGGGTTATACACCTTTTTTTCTGTCAAATAAATTAAGTTTTTGATTGAACGATATAATGTCCCTGATGTTTTTACAGTGGTTAAAATGCTTTTATCTAAATAAAAAATATAACAAATATAATTTTAAATAGTTTTATATACCAGAGAAAATGGTGTTATTACTGAACTATTTTATACCGCCCCTCCCCCTCCCTGGGTTCTCAAACTTGCCCATGATATTGGGAGCTAAAACTTGCATCATTAATAGAAGAAGAAAAACATTATCGTAAATTATATACAATTACCTTGAATAATAAAATTGTTTATTAAAATAACCAGCAATTTAAAATAATACTCAAATGCATTTATACTACTTATGGCTTATTTATATAAGTAGTATAATATTACATAGATCTCGTTATCTTTGGTATTAGATGCAAAAAGAATTAAGATAAAAAGTTATGGCATATATGGGTCAATATATAGCATATATGGTTATTTTACCATATTTTTCCTAAACTGGAGTTTATGACATTAGGTCATAAAATAAGATACTAAAGCATTAAATTTTTTGAAAATAAAAATAGCTCGACATGTCTTTAGGTATCTGTATACCAAATTTCAGCTTAATCGGATGACAGGAAGTTCATTTTTTCCAATTTGCACTATTTTAACAATATTTATACTGTTTAATATTTTTTTATGACATCACGTTAATTTTCAATATTAATTTTTGAGTTGTTATTAAAATAGTGCTGCTTTTAATTTCTATAACAACTAGCCCCTTTATTAAATTATCGCTTATTTATTAATTAAATAAGTGAAGGGAACATGGAAAAAAGCCACTTTTAGCTACCATAATATGCATTGAAACATCTGACTATTCCACTAGTTTGACATTTGAATTTATTTGGGGGCAGTGAATGGAAATATATTTACATTTTTTATTTGTTTTGTATCTTATTAAAAATATCGATCTGTTTTAGATTTATAATAAAAAAGAAAGGTTTTCACTTTTTAAATATATTTTTGACTACAATTAAAAGAACAGTGTGCAACATACAAGCATCTCTGAACACTATTTTTGAATTATAATTCAAATTTATGTAGCTCTGCTTTGCATTTATATACATATTCCAATAACATTTAATATTATGCGTTTATTATTAACACATCTACGATAGCCAAGTCTTGCTTGTCAAGACACCAAGGCTGAATTTAATACACAAATTGTGTATTTTTCTTATTGAGTACATATAGCTTTAATTAAGATGTCAAATATTTTGATTCCAATTTTGATAAGCGATCACATTATATGGCATGCTACTGATTTGTTTTTTTATATGTATATAATGTAGATAACATATCGCATTATTTCTTGAATTTTTCATATAGTTTTCTTTAAAGAATACAATTACGAGATTGCCATCCTGAATCGATATTTAGTTGCTTGACTTTAAAGCTCTTCTGCTAATACAGCGCTTCTGTCTCAATCAGAGCGAAAACTATACCTCATGCAATTTCGTTTTAAATATATTATATTACGTGTCTATTAGTCGAAATTAAGTATCATATTATACGATGTGTGCTTAATTTATTCTTTTATTTTTTTTCGTTAATGCAAATTATGACTATTTAGTGAGTTTTTCGCAACACACTTTTCTATTCTTAGTTAAACTGAAACGGGGGGGGAGGGGGGGGGAGGAAAGTTTCACTTACTTGTTTCACATAGCGCCGTGTTGACAGCCTTACACGATGTACACAGAATAAAATTATCGATTGCGATTTGTTTGGTTTGTTTTGTAATCATGAGTATTATTATTTCTAATCATATGTTATCGTTCGGGTGGCTGCTATTGTCGTCTCCAGACTCACATCTCCCTTAAGATTGACAGGCTGTGGGACAATGTTGATGCTGCCACTGACTGCATGCACACTGGCATAGCCCTATTTCAGGCACGGACAGCTAAAGACTCTATTAACAGCTATTAACAGCCTGTATTTAAAACGTGTTTGGTAGGATACTGGGTTGAGTTTTCCGGAATGATGGAAGGCGGTATTACCTAGATGTGCATGGTTCACATTATTCACTGTTATAAATCGGATTTACCGGATGTTTTAAAAAGTATTTTTGAGATTTTTCCTTCTGTGGAATCAGATTTTTGGCATAGGCGAACTTTTATTTGTGAAACGTTTAACGTGATACAAAACATAACGAAATGCATATTTAATAAACGTGTTCCTGATATTTAAATTTGATATTACTGTTTATTAAAATTGTTCGAATTAATTAACATTGTCTAAATAATATATACATCACAGTATATTCCAGGATATAATTTGTATGTATTTGTATAATAATATTTAAAAGGCATTAAATATTATATTTATTAGACAGTCATATTGCATTACCATTATTATCTATTCTTCCTTGGATAATAGTGAGTGTGATAATTAATTTATAGTTCACAAGAAAATTAATAAGATGTAATATATCGTTAGCCGAACATTTCAATCTTTAAATAATGTCTAACCAATATATATTGAATTTTTATTACAGCAGAAACATGAAAAATGATGAATTTAAACATAAAATATTATTTTTTAAAGGCCGGTATTTAACAGAATGTTATATATAATTTCGAATGATTTTAACAAAATATATAATATAAAATTGAGGAAATAATATAACATTTTAACCGCAATTGATAACTGAACTTAATAACAATTTAACCGAAATTAAAATTGTTAACTCCATTCTGGTTTCTTTCAGCTTTAATAACATTATTTTAATGATGTATAATTAATTTATTGTATTACACGTCAACTGATGTATTAAGTATATTTCATATTCATCATATCATATTCCCTTTATTCATCGCCTGTATTTATGGGGCTATATTGTCGGTGAAAATAATGAGGATTTCGCTTTTATCATTGTATGTTGGGAAATATAGGCTAGTATATGTTATTTAATGTTTTTGTTTAAACTATTAAATAATCATTCTCCTCATCTTGATATATATGTATTTATTTTTATATATTTTAAAATATTTAATATTTTTTTATAATATTTAGATAGTTTAATATAATTTATAACTTCATTTATTTGAAAAACTGTTCAAAATAATACGCCCTTTTCTGGGATGCGACCATCTTCACTTGAACTTCACTTGAAGAGCTTAACACATCATTTGTATCTAAATATCCGTATAGTATATTGCTTAGTTAAAATTAAATTAAAAAATCTAAAATTGTGATTAATTAAATTTATAGTTTTTAAACATATTATAATTATTTTTGTACCTTTTTATTGAATTAGATAACTTTATCGTGAAGATCAAAAAATTATCATTAGTTCTGGCGAAATTTTTTATATGAAATAAGCAATCTCTACAAATCTAGTGTTCTGGAATACGATTGGTATACGATTACACATGTCATTGAAATTTTATATTTTATCGCATTATTTTATTGCGTATATCGTATTAAGAAATTAGCATTTTATTTAGTTACAGACGTAATTTTATAACGTTTACATATATATATATGTATTAATTACATAATAACCCAAACATTAATTCTTACAAGGTTTATATTATTTAATTAATACAAATTACAACGCATCAGGTTGCAAATATAGAAAGTAAATATGTACTATTGAAATTAAGGTTTAATTTTTACCAAATTTAATTATTCAGATAGTAAATGAACATCATTTAAATATTAGAATTTTAATGTGATTTATACAGTAGTTTAATGTCACATGCCAATTATGAAACCCTTTTTCTTTGTTACACAACGTTAGTTTGTGTTTCTGTCAGTGGTAATTCAACTCAACTTTCACCCAAAAAAAGGGACTTTTTGTTAGCATAAGCATATTTCATTTTTATTTGTTATCTTTTCTTCTGAAGAATCATCTGCTTTCTAGTTAATATATTCTAATTGAAATGTGCTAACTGATTGTACACTGTGTGTGCGTGTATGTCACACATATAGTTTTTTCTTTGATTAAAATAGTTTGCATAGAATTTGTAACGAATTATTTGAACCAAACTAAATTTTGATTAATTGTCTTATATACTTATTATACACTTTTATAAAACTGACATTTTCCAGGAATGATAAATGTAATTTCACATTTTTATTTCTCACACAATCAAATAAACCCAACAAAAAACAAGCTGAAATGATTGTAATTAATAGTAATAATTATAAACACGTTTGTATCATATCAGAAACAGCTTGTTCCAGATATTAATTTGTTATATGTTATCATACGAATGTTTTTACACCTGACATACAATTCTAAGGCCATTAATATTATTAGATGGGGGTAACGAGTACTAATATTAGTGACTTATTATTATACTATAAGTAATTTGTAAAATATTTATAAGTTCTGTAACGTTCTAGTCTTATTAAATAATTGTAAATTCCTATAATTTTAATTGTGCTATGGATTTAACTATAGTTTGTGAAAAATCTTATCCCATAATAACGAAATAATAATGATATGTTTATTAATTAGGCATATATATATGTGATATAGTTTAAAGATATTGTGGATTTTGCAACAAAAATATAAACAAAAGATAGATAGTATTTAATATATATTTAACGATTTCAGATGTAATGTTAAGCTGAATATTTCTTCTAAATCATTTTAAATGGTTTCATTTCATTTTCGGAAATTAAAACAATCAAAATTAATGAACTAGTAACCAACTATACGATAACTAATCAAACTATAAACGAGGCGACTAATTGTCGATTGTTATGACAACACGTTTCATATTTTGGATTAAAAGGCTTTTTTAAAATAAGGAAACTATCTTTTGCAGACAAAAGGAGGGTGGTGAGCATCCACTTTTTGTATAATGTTAGCACCCAAAAGATAATTAAGTTATTGTTTGTCCAAGCTCAATTAGTATACCAAAACTTTATTTAATCGTTTATATTAAAATCTAAACGAGACTTAGTTCTAATATTTTTTAACGCAGCCATTGTTACTCTAAAAATTATTTGAAACATATCAGATCGACTCTATAAATCGATATACAAATCTATATACTAATCGATATTTCATTTGACTTTTAAAACAAAAAATAATAATAATTACTGTTTTTTATAAACTGCAGATATTTGACATAAAGTTGAATTTATGTTAAATATAATTATCTTTGTTCTATAAATAGAAGCTATGTTAGTTAATAACAATAAATTATCTTCTTGTTCATTTAAACCGGTACAGTTATATTTTCTACTATTTTCCATTAATGTACCCTTCCTAATCTTCTTCAAATGAGGTTTTTTGAGTACTACTTGTGTCTCCGTAAAAATTGTCTTAACGTCAAAAAAAGAACAGTTTTCGAGAATTCAGCCACCAGCGAACAATTATTACATTCCTGGTGATATTTTTCGCCGGCTTTCTCTCTCGACTCTTGGACCACATTTTTCTTTCATCTTAACTTTTCGATTAGCATACTAGAGGGTTTTTTTATTACACAATCTTGAGTGGTATTTCTATCCCTCATGGGGAATCTTCCTCGTAGACAATTTGTCTAATACAAGCGCATTATTGATACTGATAATATCGCCTCTTTGTACTCGTTACTCTTCAGAATGAAGTAGCTGCCTTGCTCCCACTTTGAAGTTTTTATATTAGTTTACTGGATGTACAGTATAAAGCTTTCTTTTCAAATACAGATGTTAAGGGGTTCAAATGTATGTTATTAACACTGTGATGATTATCATATATTTTTAAATATGATACGCTTATAATCCCAATAAATTAGTTCATTTATTTTTTGTTATGCCATTAAATATTCTCTATTAGTTTACTGAATTATATTATAGTTTTTCACAACGATTCTAATTTTATAATTTGTTCTCTAACCAGCTACATGGTTAGCCATTTTTTCAGTGACAAAGTGTGAGCTCAATTTGAATAATCTATTACGTCATCAGTTTCTTACGTATAATTTACGAAAATATATGGAATCGAAATGATATTAAGAAATTTTGAAAATATGGAACGATTAAGGTGAAACTTTGCGGCAAAGTTGGTTGATTTGTAGCTTTCAGGAGTTTGTTATATGTATTTCCAATTGTCAGCATTATTCCGTTTAGACGTTAGTCTGCCCACCGGCTTTCATATTACAAAAGCGCACATTTTAACCAATTCATGTATTGAAATAAATTATTGGGTTTATAATAGAAAAGGGTGTTACTTCTTACCCATCCTGTTTTATTCTTGCATTCAAGCCAAAGAAAGTCTCACTTGTAGAAAAATTGATGTAATGTAAGTAATATTAATTATATTAAATTGTCATGTTATATTGTATTTCAAAATTAAATTGATCGACTAATTCCTGCACTGCCTAATTTGTATTATCCATGTTAAGTTCACATATTCTATATGCTTTTATTTAAATTCCCACAAGTTATGTAAAGAACAACAACTACCGGAAGCAATAACTGCAAAGCATGGGATGTGACGATGTGACGAAGTTAATTAACATTATGTATCAGGAGCTCTGGCATGCCATATTCAGGACTTCTGTCAAATACAATACAAGAATTTGAATAATTAATTACTTACCGTATACTTATATTGCAAAATTCCAATTGTCTATTCCAAATATATAATTTTTCCAATTAACTAATCTGGTAAAATTTATGATTTACCAAAACCACAACTTGTGAAAAATTTATTAAAATTATATATCAGACTTTTAACGTTAATTGAATATATTATATCATTATGAAATGCATGATTCGTCAAAGTGTACGCATTGTAAAAAAAGGTTTTCTGTTTATGTTTTTGCTTCTAAAATTAATTTAGTTATTGTGTTATTTATACTTCAATACTTTAAATCTTTCCAAAAGCCACATTTCTTTATTTACAACTGCATTAAAACTATTAGAAGCCCATTTTTGCTGTTATTTTTTTACTGTTTAGTCAGGGACGTAGCCAGCTGTACGCACCAAACGCACGTGCGTACTATTTAAAATCAGGCTGCCCTTTTTATAATTGATTATAATTGACGCCCTTTTCATCAAAAAATTGTTTGGGTGATACAAATCATCCAAATTACTATCACGACGCGCTGTGAGTTAGAAAATAAATAACTAGAAATTTTCTAACAGCAG
>JAUZND010003896.1:0-12006 GCA_034780555.1 Coelogynopora nodosa
AAAATCTATAATAAATTAACAAAATGCTAATATATTACTTACCGCCTATGGAAGAAGTAGATCGATTTGAGGAGGAATGGCACTCTAATTATAGCCATCAGCATAACATACACGGAAGTGAGCTCAATGAACTGTTTGTAATAACTGGCATATTATTCACTAATAATAGGGTATCATTTTCATTACAAATAACATTTGCAAAAAACATAGAAAATTTTGCAATTTATCAGACAAAAATTGAATGTTTTGCCTGCATACATTACATCTACTAATCAGAATTGAGGGAATTCCACCAATTTGTGACATCAAAATAAGCCAATTAAAATTAAGAATATTATGCACCCTTTCTGTCCTATGGGTGAGCTTTAGTCAATACAATGCACCCACTGGCTATAGTGATGCATTTTAATAGGTTTGGTGTGAAAAAAGTGGCATCTTAGTATATATAACCACCTTGGGACAGCGTTCGTCCCATCCGGCGGGCATAAACAGTTGTATTTTGGGACAGCGTTCGTCCCATCTGGGTTTAAAGGGTTAATAACAATTAAATAATTAGGTAATTACATGAAAATTCCATTAATATTTTACATTAAAAAATCACAAAATTACCCATTGCATGATAATACCATAATTACCTATGCAGGTTGCATAAAAAACCCTATTTTTTATTACACATTTGGAGTCAATATTTTTTTAAGTGAGTCAATTGGAAAATAAAAACATTGAAATTAGCATACCTTATTCTATCTTTTGCAATTAATATTTTGTTTAAATACACATTTAAAAATCCAACTGAAGTTTATTTCAATTTATTAGAATGTGATTTTATGAAGTGGTTAGCAACCAGCATTTTTTTCCAATTATTAATTTGTTATTATTAATATTTTTACTAATTATTTTTGTAAACCAATATTAATAATAATGAAAAACGGAGGTAAAAGGTCAGTTGCTCTTGCATCAGCACAGAGCATACTTTAAGGTAATTAAAGTGAAAAGGATTATTTATAGCAGTGCAATTCACTGTCTTGTGCAGGTTAGTCTTACTTTTATCAATATTTTAACAATAAATTTGCCTTTGATGTGATATTGATTCAATTCTAGCTGGCAAGACACTTTCCTTTTTAATAAAAGACAAAGTACTGCTCTTTGACTGTAGTTTTGACAGAACCGGTTATAATAAATAATAAACAACACACTAGTCATTTACAGAATACAGATCCTTTATATAGAAATTTTATAAATATGGGGAAAGGAACCATGTTTCCTTCGTACCTTTCGTTTTTATATAAGAGCTTTTAGTAGGATGATACAAATTCTAAAAATAGCACAAGTAGGTTGATACCCATTATAAAGTCAACAAATGGAGTTTACTGCAGTCTATTTAGTGTGGACTTTTGAATTTCGACTTCAATCACTGCATTACAACCAGAGATATATGAAGTGGAAAGTCAGTATGAGTCTCCAATACCTATATGAGATATTCATATAGTATGTAAGGCACTAAGTGGGAGGTTATAGAGTATGTTCAAGATAAAGGGAATTAATAGTAAGGTTTTATTTTATATCAGAAAATCTTTTTTGCATTGTAGGTTTAATTCTAATTTTGATTATAATTTTACTTAACCTCAAAATAAGTTGGGGGGGGGGGGGGGGGGTTTAGTAATGATGGTGATCATTATGTTATATTTCTTCATTTCTGTTACAAGAAAACTTTACCACAGAAAAGCTCATGTGTATATTGAAAACCTCAAAGCTCTATCACTAAATATATCGCTTTTTTACTTCCAATTCAAAATCAACTTGCCTGCAATTCAAATCTTCCTGTTTTTTTTTTATAAATGAAGTACTATGAATAATTTATTAGAAAATTGTAATAAATATTATTTACAGCCTTACCGTTTTGTGATTGTTTGCAACATTGTGTATTTAATGTAATATAAAACACTATTTGTAATTACCTTTTTGTTTCATTAGACATGATATTGTTCTTGCTGATATTGTCACATTATGAATGTAGGAATTAATTACATAGACAATCCCTTTTAAATGGATACACATTCAAATCTTGTTCTACAAGATCATGTATATTATACTTTTCAGTTATAGGATTACATTTTAATGTTTGATATATATAGTCTACTTTACCTAATCCAAGCACCTAAAATTATTTTAAATATTTATAATACAACAGTTATTAGGATTATACAATGAACACATATATTCTGAAATTATATATTATATATCTATGTAACATATTACTGCATTTGTACCTAACTACTGATCAAATTAATAAACTACAAAACAAGTTTATATTAAAAAGTTATTTATACAAAACAAATAAGTCCTATTGATGATGCAGAAACTCAATTGATGTTTATAATATAAAATATATACCACGTTTTTTTTGTTTTTTTAGAAAATCACCTATGTTCGTATTTCTGAGGATGATATTGAGGAGCCATGTGGCGTACCAACAGAACCGGATGGTACTGTTCTTCTTAGTTCAGTCCACTCGATGTTTCCTGGTACCACAGGACTAAAGTATAAACCACCAGACAGCAATTGTGCACGAGGAGTTCGTGTTAGTAATGGAATTTTATATCCTCCTCCGGAAGGTTGGGATGATTATCAGTTCATATGTGTATATCCAAAAGGTGAGACCGATATATTTTATGATTAATTTTTGATAGTTGTATAATTAACATTTTGTAACATTATTTTATTATATTTGTTAGTATTAGAATATTTGTACTTTACATTTGTATATAAAGCTTACTGTAACTGTTGTTTTTGGTAATGTATTCGTATGACAGTAAACTCATGTGTATTTACAATATATTTATTTATTGACTACAGCAAATGGTTTTAATTTTTTGAGACCAGATAAAGAAATAATATCACCGTCACAGAAGTCAATTGTCGTAAACGCCAAATTGTAACTTTTCAGGAGATCCGAAAGACAATTTTTATTCAACTTTTACACATTGAATCGTTTGTTAAAATAATATATATGAATTATATTATTGTTTAAAATTTCTATATTTTATATAAAACATTTTAATGAATATTATGGTATAAATATCTTTTTAAAAAGTATTTTTAATTGAATTAAAAATATAAAGTAACCTTTTTATATTAGTAATACTTACTGTGTAAATACATTTGTGACAAATGGCCCTTGTTGTATATGGTGCTTACGACAATGGGCCCCTGTTGCACTGGCCTCCGATTATTTGTACTGTGATCCCCTGTGTGAAACCCTATTTTATATAATTATTTAATTATACAGTTAATAATTTATGATCACAAAAGTATGCGTACGTTATTGAACAATTATACAACACATTAGGACAGGTGAAATACAATCAATATTGTAAGTGCACGATTTAATTGCATGTAGGCCATATTTAATAATTATTCAAAAATCTGAAAATATAACAAATATTATTTGAAATCACTTTTGGACAGCAGAATTAGAGCAAGTGTGAATGAATGAAAAGATGTAAACTAAACAGTTATAAATTTGCGTAGAATGTTTGATGCTCCTGGTTTTTAATTATCATTTTGCACAATGTCATTACATCACTGTGCTTCCTTGTCTCAATTTTCATTTTGATTAGTCCTGAGTAGGCACAAGGGGCAGTGGTGGACGCTTGTTTGTGTCATGCGTGGGATCCATACCCTTCGATATTCAAAGACATGGTTAACCTTGAAAAATAAGACCCATTCATTCTTTTCCACTTTTATCGATTGCATCTTTTTCCAGTCTGAATCTTCTCCATCGTCAAATGATTTTCTGGCGTTGGGAATATTTATTGCATCGGAGTAAGCGATCCATTCCAGAATTTATTTAACTTCCATTTCGTATCTGGAATGCATGCTATACCCTGAATTTTGTACATGTCCACGCTCAAAATAGCTAATATAAATTGCTTTCAAAGTTTGCTAAATTGAGTTTTTCATTAAAGCTTTTCAACTACTTGTGAGTCATTCTGATTTAAAATTTATCGCAAACATGATGCGATTTCACCAGGCATGGGATTTTTCGGGATTTTTTTTGAAAATGCCATCTTTTTTTAGATAAGCGTTGTAATGACAAAAATGCAATACCATATAAAGAGGGTAGGTTGTGGACCCCTATCTATATTTTCCTAATATTAAACCCACTTATTTGAATTCTAGGTAATAAAAGCTTTTATAGGCTATGCTGCTCATAAATTGGATCAATACATTTTCCATGCTCAAAACATTATAAAATATACAATCATTGTCTATATTTTATTTTTAGAATGAACAGTATATATCGTGTTTGGATATATCAATGTGCTTAACTACTATTGATAATTAATGAAAAATATTAGTTTCTTAATTTATATTATTTACAATCGTCTACAGTTGTTTATGGTTTGTGTAATTTACAGTTTTCTTGTATTTATTATTATTTTGATGACAATATCCCTCCTCCAAGACCAATGGTACCCATGGCAGATTGAATAATAAATCTTGAGGCGACACTGTTAGCATTCATAGCAGAAAATTCTTTACCATTTTCAAAAACTCCCAATCTAGTTGCTCTCACCAAGACACTGGCTAGTGATAAAAGGCCTTGAATTCTTTATCCATGGAGCGAACAACTGCTAGCTATAAAACTGTTTATGGCCTTAGTAAGACTATCCAAGATTCATTGAAGAAATGTTTAGCCACCACGTTTTTCTCTCTAAATATGGATGAATCCACATCCAAAACTCATGAAAAGATTATTACAATTTTAGTAAATTATGTGTCTGACTTTGAAACCCCCATTTCCACAGAGCATCTGCATTCGTGTAGCAGATAGTGAGTCAATATACAATGTCTTAGTACCCGTTTTCGAAGAAAAATGTATTCCGTGGAATAATCTGATGTCTATTCTAATGGATTTATGTAACATCATGAGAGGCAAAAAATGGTGTGGAAACCAGAATTCATAATGAAAAAGCCACTCATCTCCTTGATATTGACGGAGACACATGCCATCACGTTCATAATGCGGCTAAAGTTTTCACAAAACAATTTAATGTCCATGAACATTTTTACACAATATATAATGACTTTAAATGGACTCCTGAATTTCGTGAATATCTCAAAGACATTTGTCTTGTGGTTGGTGTCCAGTATACCACTACAGAGAAATATATCCCACATAAATGGCTAACCATCTATGTCGTCACCATAGATACTCTTCGACTATTTGATGCCTACACTCTGTTTTATTTCAGTTTTCTCACAAAGACTGATCAAGACCTTTACCTAACAAGAATCGTCGAAATTAGATGGCGTCTAAATATGAATACTGAATTAAAAAAACGATTGAAAGATATACAATACATTCAATATTATCATTGAAAAAAATGACTTTGGATGATATAGACAGGAAGAAGAATATATGCAATTTATTTTTTTTTCAACGCAAGAAATGCCTCGCTGAATTGTATTTATTTGAAGCAGTGTTACCTTCCCTCCAGTTATTTATCAAACTGTTTCAAACATCTGCTCGAATTGTCCATATTCTACACGACCAAATTTTAAACCTATTCATGGAATTTTTGTCATACTTTATCAAGCCACAGCTCATTATATTCCTCAATCAACGAAAGCATTAGTGACATTGAAATGTGGAGATGAAGATATCATACTCTCACAATCTGATTGGTTCCTTGGAAACAAGGCAAAAACTCTAGGGGCAAAAATCTATTAAATATATTTTTTACTCATGAGTGAAGGCAGCGTTTATCCAGTGCTCAGAATATTTGCAAAAGACAATGTCTCTCAATAATACTGTTTTAAAAGTTTTATCTACACTTGATCCTGCTGCTGTTGGACATAGTTCTTTGATGTCTATTATAGGATGTTTTAAACACCCATTTATATGCATTCTAGCTAAAAATAACCTCAAATTTTTTTTCGTACTCCGCTCGCTCGTCCAAGGTCCGAGCAGATTTCCGGATTTTTTAAAATGTCTCACTCCATGCCTGTTTCACGAGAACCACGCTTTGCCAATCTGTAAT
Organism: Coelogynopora nodosa; assembly: GCA_034780555.1. Taxonomy (NCBI): domain Eukaryota; kingdom Metazoa; phylum Platyhelminthes; order Proseriata; family Coelogynoporidae; genus Coelogynopora; species Coelogynopora nodosa. The sequence continues at coordinate 6,048 of JAUZND010003896.1, forward strand.
ATCAGAAAAATGAGTACTGGTATTATGAACCATATCGTAAGCTATAAAATTATTGCATGTTAGCCGCGATTTGTATAAAACTTCATCCACATTTGACATCGGAACATACATAACTTGCTGCAGATCAAAGACAATGGCTGCTTCAGTATTTGTTTTGCGAGTCTTTGAGACAATTGAATCGTACCCATTTGACTCCGAATAGCTTCTTTTGCTTGCAAGTGTTAGACAAATTCAACACGTGATTCTCTGAAACGTTTATTTCCTATTTGCATGTAATACTCTTTTGAATGTTTTGAATGACGGGGTTTGGCTTTATATCAGATTTCTTTCGTTTTCTAGTAATCTGGTTATATATATTTCTGTTGTAATCGCTTTGAGCCCAAGTTCCAAAATTATTTCAACAGTTGTTTCCTGCTTTCATCATTAATCAAGCAACATTCGTGCATCTATGTCACAACACATTTTTCCCACCTCGATGCACTTAGCCGGCTTTGTTGTTTTTTTTGTGATGTAAAATTCTCCACGATATTTCTTACTACGTTAAAGATCCTTTGATGTTCTTTGTTTCAGGCGGGAACTTGTTGTATCACATCAACACCTTTATCGTGCTCAAAATGTTTAGGCATTTTTTCTATTGGTTGTGTTGGGCTGTCTTCTTGTCCTTTAGATCTTTGATCATTTTCATTCTCAGATGGTGTGCTGACATTTTCGTATTCAAAATCATCATAAGAGTTGGTAGTTGGACGTAGTCTTGGTTCTGTTTACGAATGATTGGCTTCTTCTGGTGTGGCATTGCGTATAATAATTTATTATGGTACTGACACTCTAAATCTATGTGTTCATAACACTGCTACATGGCATTTCGGCCAAGCGATGATTATGTCTTCTCTACTACCCTTAATTACCCTCCCGTTATTTTTCACCAAAAGTTGGAAAAGAGTGGATTTCATTTCCAAAATTAGCGATATTGTAAAAGTGTCATTAAAAATACCAGGTATACTATATAACCGAATCATTCAGCTCAGAAAAGTATTATCGGATGTGTTAAACGGATCAGCATTAGGATCGCAGATCTGTTGAGGTGATGCAGGGTGGCCATGGGTACTTGACATTCAAGTATATATTAGAATATACTTGAAATATATATTAAAATATATACTTGAATTTAATTATTTAGCCAAAAATACTTGAAGTAAAATTTTTATTTGTAAAACAACTATTGTCACAATTTAATTTGTTTTGTGCTTCGCATAATATTTTTACTACCATTCCTTTATACTATACATCACATATATACCGGCCCAAAATACATTCATATAACTATTCCTATACGTGTTCTGTGGGTATGACACTAAACCGTCATTACACAGAGAGGTGGCACCTTACCCCATTGAGGGCCTGGTAGCTCCTGGTAGATATGGTCCTCCTGTGTCATGAAGTTACCTATTTAACCTCTATAATGGCATTGCTGTAAAATGGCAAAAAAGTATTTGAATTGATTGCATAAACTTTATTATAACTATTGTAGTCGGACGATTTCTATGCATAACTATGATGGTGAAAGAAATATTCTATAATGGTACCCATGTAAACCTTTCATTGTATTACAGCCAAGATTAAGTTCACCGGCTTCTAAGCAATAACTTATAAATACTACTACAAATAATAACCTACTGTATATCTTACGTTGACAACCACATTGCAGTTATAGATTGACGTACTCTATTATATGTACTATACTCGTGTATGTAGCCTACTATAATTAATTTGCTACCTTTTAAGTTTGTTATTAAAATATATATATATATGAATTTTTTCATGGAAAACGCGGCCCATCTGGTGAAAATCGCTAATTGATTGAGGTTAATGATAGTAAATGTTACAATAGCGTTTGCGACAATTAGCACCGGTTGATGGTTAGTGCTGACATTGTCCAATTGTGAGCACTAACAATAAAATGGCGTTTACAAAAAAACTTATCAACAAAATATATTAATTAAATTTTTTACGCTATCTCATTGGCCGCTGTGACGGTGTGTATGTGTATGTATGTGTATGTGTATCTTTATATAAATTTCAACAGGATGGCATTCATATCTTTCAGAAATGTCTATCTATCATTTACCGTGTCAAAAAATGGTTGTGTGTATTCTGTTATTAATTATTTAAATTGTACAATAATGTTAAATACTGTATAATATATGAATTTGTCATAGATTATTTAGATTTTTTGAATATTTTATTTACTCTTAGACAATAAACGTAAAGGCGAGGATGAAGGAGACAATTCATCTACAAAAAGCAAGCGAATTGACATGAAGAAATGCACAGATCTTATTGTTCTTGGTTTACCTTGGAAAACTACCGATGCAGGTCTTAAGAATTATTTCTCCCAATTTGGTGATGTTGTAATGGCCCAAGTAAAACAAGATCCAGTTACTTCTAGGAGTAAAGGATTTGGATTTATTCAGTTCGCTGATTTTGAGTCCCAAGTGATGTGTTTAGCACAATCACACTCCATTGAAGGGCGACATGTTGATGTACGACTCCCTATATCGAGGGTAAGAAATATTCTATTTAAATTTATTTATTCTACTTTCTTACTATAGGTTCACCAAAAAATGGACTTGTTTGGTTAATTTGTTAATGTATATCTAAATAGGTTATTCGTTTTAATTATTGTATTAATGTATTTCAACATTATTTATGCCTCTCTCTCTCTCTATATAGTAAAAAAATATTGTAAACCGTTAATGTTCAATGCGTGGAGATAGATGATTTTTTTTGCAGATAATTTTATTTATTTATATCTTTATTGATTACTGATAAATGATTAATTTAATGTTAATATTCGGAGATAACTTATGACGTTCATAATTTTCATTTAGAAATATTAGCTTTTATAAAATATTGAACTTTTATTGGCTTTTCAATTCTTGTAAATAGTAAATTTCGAAGAATGAGATAGTCTAGTAGATTAAGGCGCTGGTGATATAACTATGAAAATAGTTGGTTCGAATCCCAGCAGTGTGCTCAAATTGAACTTATAAAATTTCTAGCTCTTATTAAATACTCATCTAAACTATTAAGTGAAATTATTTTTCAGCATGACAACGATCGACAAGAAGTTTCTAGAAAGATTTTCGTGGGTCATATTACGGAAGAATTGACCTGCGAAGTACTCAAGGATTATTTCAGTTCATATGGAAGTGTAAGTTTTTGTGTATTTAATTGTTAGCAATATCTACAATAGCTTGAAGTTTCGATTCTATATTATGTCTAACGACGAAGGTAGGATAATAACATGGTATTTAGTAATAGTCATCAACGGTGTAACTACATTTTCAAATATTTATACATTCATAAGACCATGTGTTGGCAGTGGTATCAGCTCAGCTTGAATTTGTTCTTCATAGTTAATGACACTTCTTTTAAAACTTAATGTTGAACTGAACTCTGATAAATAGATAGTTTCGTTTATGATGAATCTTTGTAGGCCGACCCAAAACGATTATTTATAGATGACATTCATGTTATGCGATTTTTACAAAAATATATGGTTATTAGAACATTTTGTATTTCCTATTTCCTTACATATCTTATGGGCGCCTAATTTTCTAAAAACTTAATGGGGCCAGTCCACAACTGAAAAAAGATTGTACCGTTATTTTCGCCGAGGCTCAGGAACATGTCCGCAGAGTTGTGCAATTTGTACGATATTCTTCCCGTCGAAAGGTGTCATTTCCTGTTTTTCTCGCAGATTCCAATGACGGGCCGAGTGTTTCACTGAGACCACTTTGTCCAACACGATAGACGCTTCGAGCGGGAGCCTTGTCGGCATTTCTGTCGCATTGATTGGCTTGCCGAATTGGTTGATGACACCACTGTGGCTCTGGATTCACGCTCGAAGGCAAAAGGATTCATTAAAAAAAGCAGAAATTCAAAAATTTTTTTGTCTGAAACTCTTGGAAAGACTATTTGACATGTTCCATGGTGTACATGTCGCAATTCAGACACCTATCGCAATACAGTCCAGTTCGTCTGGCAGAAAGTTAAAGGACTAGCACACTTGTTGGCAGGTCACAACGTGGTTGAGAATGCCACAGCTTTCTACGATGCAGCAAAGCAGACAGCTGATGCTATGCAGATTCATGCACCACAGACCGAGAATCGCTCGTGTGTTGTGGTGCCACTGGCGTCATCTGACAGTGCCCAGTACACTCAACTATATGAGACTCTATTCAAAACTGCTGTCAACTCGATTTTCCACCGCTATCCCACGGAAGAGTTGGCATGTCTAGCCTCACTGGAGGAGACATTGTGTGTACCAAGTGCCAACAGCCTGCCACAGGTGTTTGAATTTAACAAGGCAGACTTACCCAGAGAAAAGTCACTTAAAACCATCCGCCATGAGCTTTCACAGCTTCATGCAGTTGCCAAACGGAATGGCTCAGGCAGCATTGACATTCACCATCTCTGCGTTTTCATTCAGTCTTGAAGGATGTTTGTCCCTCTGCAGTGACCTTGCTTCGCATCTATTTAACAACACCAGCAACAACGTGCGAAGCTGAGCGTACTTTTTCCTCTCTAACATATCTTCTTATAACAAAGGGTCAGGCGAGACTGAACCACGCTGCTTGCCTGTACATACACAGGAATCTCACAGACAAAGTTGACCAGTCGGCTGCCATTGATAAATTTATTCAGCCAAGCACGCCTGAATATGTTCAAACAGTAATTACTTTAGCTAGTTACATGACTGTGTACATACCATCTTTTCGTGACAATATGATCCATACAGTAGTCAATACTATTGCTAAAATCATTGTAATCATGTAATATATTATTTCGTTAAAAAATAAATAATAATACATTTATTAAAAAATGTGTATTATCTTTTTGGTGGGGTGTTGAAGGGAAAAGACAGGCGGTTGTTATTGAGAGTATTTCAATTGTATATACTACTTTACAACAATCGGGACCTCTCCCGATCGAGGCTAGGATTCTAACCAGCAGTTTTATTTTATGTGTCTTTGATTCAGTCGTGTTTATATATTCTAGCTCTAATCTACGTTGTTATATATTTGCACCTAACTAACAATAATTTATTCAAAACAACTAACTAATTTATCTCGTTTACTAATTAATTTTACATTTCTAACATTAAGTGCATAATTTTGTTGTTTAACTCGGTCGCTATTCTAGTTTAATTAACATTATATTTTATATACAATACTATACATATTTGTGCATCTAATAAATTGCCTATTTTATCGTAACTAAATAATCTAAGTGCCTTATAATTTTTTCCTGATTGTAAAATTCAAGGGGGCCGCCCCCAGCTTTTAAAAAACCAAGGGGGCCGGCCCCCCCTGCACCCATGAGTTCGGCGCCCATGCAAGATTCCCGGAATAGTTAGTCTAAATAATATGGTGCAGGTTTAAGAGCGAGTTTTTTTATTATCATTGTGATTCTTAATTAGGAAATACTATTTATGGCGAACGGATATAATGATTATGATGTGTATATGCAGTTAGGATTAATGGGGAAAGACAAATATTGCATCGTCAAGATCATGATTACATAGAGTAATAAGGGATTTTGTCAACTGTTCAGATTAAAAAAAATACACATAAATTAAATTATTATTAAACTAAGCCCCATCTTTAACATTTTACAGAACGAAATAATTAAGTAAAGTAACAACGTCAACAACTCATTATATTACGATTTTATGCGACAGGAAAATGTCCAATGACTGAATCAGATCTTTTTGGAATACACCATTCACGATGATTGGACGTTTCGTTCACAAAGTTACAGACGTTATCAGTGTCGCTAAATCCATTTTTCTCATTTTTCGGGCCAAGCTTAAATTTTCGGGCTTAGTCAAAATTTGAAGAAAAATCTTAATACCAGTTTGGCCACGTCAGATGGAAAACAAAATTTGTGTATATTT
>JAUZND010003897.1:0-12004 GCA_034780555.1 Coelogynopora nodosa
AAATAGGTAAGAAAAGTATCATAATCTACTTAAGTGAAAAACATAAGTTTAAGTATAAGTATGGACAGAACGTGAAACAAGTTTATAAGCCATAAGTGAAATAGGTAAGAAAATTATCATAATCTACTTAAGTGAAAAACATAAGTTTAAGTATAAGTATGGACAGAACGTGAAATAAGTTATACGTTTCTAGTACTAGAAACTTATAACTTATGCGACGTGAAACAGGCTCCTGGTATGTAAGCTTTACAGAAGATTTCTTAATGAGGTTAATTAATGTATCGAATGCCTTCCACGTTGAGTATATGTCAATAGTAAACACTGCTTTTGTGTTTTGATGATTAAACTATTTTATTATTAGCTGTAATTAATATTACGTTATGCTAGAAGATATATTAAATGAAAATTGCGTTGTTTGAATATGTTAAAAGAATTTTTTTTAATATCTATTTTATATTCGCATTTAAAGATTCAATGTTATAAGTAATTTATCAGATAAATTTAATTTTAAAATTTATAATAAATGAAAAAAACTCAATTATAACCATAGCTATAAGCTATATATATATATATATATGAATTGTGTATTTCTATAGTGATAAGTTAGTTAATTATATTACATTCGCCGTTTGTTAATCATCTTACAAAGTAGCTTAATAGTCCCTTTAATTTATAGTCGCTTTGACATATACAAAACATTATAGTTTTGAAGATAAAATATTCATAGATATAAAACAGTAAGTTAATAGAATAATTATGAGATCTGTTCGTTGATGCTGAAGTGTATAGGTATCGTTTGTAATTTTGTAGTACGTATAACAAATTATAAAACTGTTGTATTCTTTTATGGATAAATATCTATTAATATTATAATAATAACATACATAAATATATCTATGGGATCTCAAAAAAGTTTTAGGCCTAAAACAGTTCTGCTTGATTTTTTATAATACTGATTTTAAATAAGTAAATTTGATCAAATGTATTTAAAAATTTAAGCTAGATTAAAAGTTTAATTAATTTTTAAAGATTTTCATTTCATTTAAGTTATCCTAAATCTCATGTCAATCAAATAAAATATCAAAATATCTCCTGATTTAGAACTGTGCTATATGATAATTTGGAGTAATGCAATTATATATAAAATTATTATTTGTTCGTTGCCATAAAATAATGACTATAACTGCCAAGTTTCAAAGTTATTAATTTATTATGTTATGACATAGTCCAGACCAAGCCAGATTGCGTAACTGATAGTAAAATAAGTTATAAGTGCTGAATCACTTTTAAACATATATATATAATTTGTTAATTGATGCTATATTGGATCAATTATTTATTTATTGATTTTGTTTCAAACTTTGCATTGGAATGGTACAATAAAAGTAGTTCTGTGAAGAGCCATACATATATATATATATATGTATGTAAACACATTAGCTACTCCATACAAAGCAATTAACTGAAACGTTGTTAAATTTTTTTTTTTATCATTTTAGATACATACAATAGCTCTAAAATGATAGAAAAATAATTTAACAACGTTTCAGTAAGTTCGATTCGTCAGATGTTTAATATTTATATTTATATTTTTACGCAGTCTGGACCAGTCCGGATGCAGCTATGATCTGACTAGATCTTATAGTCCAAAATATACAGATTACTCATAATAATAATTTGCAATTTTTTTTTATTTGGTGCCAAAAATATTTTTACTTTTTGAATTCTATTTGTCGGCCCTGAGACGTAATAAAAAGTCACAAAAACGATGACTAAAAATCTAATAAGGCTAACCTGTTTGAGTTGGCCATATAAGGCCAAATATTCCTTTATGACGTCATCATCAAAATATCGAAAATGATAAGAAAAAATAATTAATTCAAAAAATATATTTAGGAGACAAATCATACGTGTACCATATTTCTCATCAAAAATCGCATAAATGTTCACCCCGTCCCCAATGATTCATATAAATTAAAAAAAACAAGATATATGAAGTGCTAATAACATTTACTATTACATAAACCAGTAGTAAATAGCATTAACTATAACATTCACTAGCATTAATTATAATATAGCATTATAATAGAGCTTGTTAAACGCCTTTAGCTTTCTATTTTTTGGTTAATTAGAACATATATACATTCCTTTTAATATAAACAAACAAACTATTTTTATATAGACCTTTTTCATAATTTATTGAACCTGTTTCACTTGAAATTTTAGCTTCCGACACTAAAGCTGGATATATGTGTTATAATAAATTTAAAAAAACAATGGCATTTTAATATATATCACTGTATTATAGACCTTCTTTTTAAAATGTGGATATTGGTTAACTTAAATATGGTGTATAGAGCAGTAAATTTGATTAAAAAACGTCTGCCCATATATATGCTTAAACCGAGCATACTGAATATATAAACACCGGAAAATTACTAATTACAAAATATAGAATATATTGTGATAATAGATATTAATAAAATAACAAAAACAGAAACAATTGCACATTAAAAGAAGGAAAAAGAAATTTTAATAGATATAGATTATTTCAAATATCTGGTATGTTGGCCTTTGACGCTGTAACTAACCCGTCGAGAGAGTGGAAATATAAAGCTATAACAGTTTTTCATAGCCATCGTATAGAGTAAAAAAAGAATGAACATGACAAAAAAATTGAGCACCAAAGTAAATGTTTGCTTTATCTGACTACTGAACAAGATAAAAACATGACTACCGTGTTATAAACTAAATATATTGTCAAATACACTGTCTATTGATTAAAGTGTTCCAACTGGTCAAAATTCACACACGGCATCTTATGGCTCAGTGTGCTCGAGCAATAATTCATCAATCGTCAGCCTCATTTTCTGGCAGACCGACTGACCAACACGAATAGGACGGGAACAGGAAATCCCTATTTCATGCGGCTACAAAGGAATTACAAGTATAATGGATACGTATAAACTAAATAAGTTCGCATTTGGATGAACAGAACTTCGTGGTATTGTGGATTGCTAGGATTATGCAAGGTTTATCGATATAAATGATTCTTTTATATTCAGGACAACTCTCGAATTAACTAGCATTTACCCTTCGCAGTCCTTGAGGGGAGTTGTCATCTTGGAAAAAATTCAGAACATTCTTAATTTTGTATGCCATAGCGGAATTGTGTTGCATGTCCTTATATCTATAATTGTATATCGTATAGATTATCCTATCGTAAAAAATAAATGGTGCCCTTTTAAAATAAATTCAGAAGCGATGTAATTGATTTTATTCCATTTAATTTAAACTATTTCATGAATGCTTATTTTGACGTATTTTTTATTTTAATAAATCTAATTAATAAAAATTTACTAGGCCTATAATATTAAGCAAAGCAATGTAAAGTAAAGCAAAGACATGTAAGCAAAGGCCAGAATTGACATTACCTAAGTAGTAAATCACTGAACAAAATTAAAATAAAAGGTTAATAAATCCAAATAATATTATGCTGTCCGTCTATATCTATCCACGCCGCATGCTTCGATTATGATTTTGACGTATTTAAACATGAAAGTCAAACTAAGGCACCAAACAACGTTTTAATAAATATGCGCTGGATCCATAGACTATTTGATTTATGGGTAACTCGCGTATATATAGTTAGTATGTAAACCCTATAATGCGGATAAATACTAACTGAATTATTCGTTTCATTCTTCAGACATTGATTTTGAATATTATTTTCAAACTTTATGTAAATAAACAATTGTGTATATCTTTGTTATCCGATTAGCCTTGATGAATCAATCGTTTTAGACAACAAAATTGAAATATATTTTTAAATAAAACAAAATTTTAACCTTTAAGAAACGATTAGCAGTTCTATAAATTGACATCGCGTTTTATGTGTAATTTGACTGTTTTAAAATCAGATTTAAGTTTTTCACAATTTTTTAATTAATGAAGTTTGTAAGCGTCTTTATTTAAATTAATTTCTTAAATGATATATCGAACTTCACAATTGTTTTCTGTGAATAAAAGAGGTCATTTTAAAATAAAGGATAATGCTTCTGATATAGACAAATCATTAGCTACTAATTTTTTTTTTTTAATATTTTTGATAATTTCTTGAAATTAAATATTTCCTATATAAAAGCAGTTATAAATGAGTACATCTTTTAATGTTACAAGCCCATTGAACCAATATATATATATATTATTGGATGATTAAAATGGGGATTATTGATTTTATAGGAAATTTTTCTACTTAACATTTTAAATTCCCGGAATGAATTAATGGGTCGTGACTCGAAATTCTCATAATCAAAAGCATAACATCAAATTGATAATACTTATTCAGATTGCGTTACTCGAAACTATCATAGCACAGTACTAAATTAGGAGATATTTGATTTGATTGACATGAGATTTAGTATAACTTGGCAAATATATCAACCTGTGCGGATCATTTATACGTTTTCATGTTTAGTCTTTTATTTTAAAGCTCGTAAACTTAAGAATTTTTTTCAATTACATATAAATAAATACATATAAATAACAGGTTGAAACAGTGGTATTACATAATTTTTAATATTACTTTATTCGTTTGATATCAAACAATGTTTTTACTAGTAATATAATTCATAAAAGACAAAAATAATATGATTATATAATTCAGCAACAAATATATACTAACAGTATGCAATAAATTATAATAATAACAGTATTTAATGAATTAAAAATGTGGTTTTTTATAGTTAGGCGTCCCCATAGTTAATAACAAATATATATATATTAAAATTACTATCGTGTATAGGTATATGAATACTTGACATCATATAAACATATTATAATTAGAAAATTTCCATATTTAATGTTAGAAACATATAGGTTAGTTGATCTACATTTTGAAACTGTAACTGGATATGACTACAACTGAAACGGGTGGAATGAGTTTATGAAATGGGCCGATTAAATGTAATGTTATCTTACATTTAAAATACAGACCTTACTGTCAACTTTAGTTTAGATATCATATTATTACAACTATTCGTATTTTAAACAGCGTGTTGTTCCTTGTTTAGATAAAATCCTTTTGATTGTACATTTAATGTTGAAATCTTTAATTAATATAATATTAGATAGTTTAACTAAGTATATCTGGTGTCCGTACACATATACCATCTAATAAATATTATCTGATATAATTCAGATATAATGTATTGATATATCCTATTCTCAAAAACATGACTTATAATTAATTAGTAACTATTTAGCGCAATAAGACTGAAAATATCGAAAGAGAAAGTATTTTAGCATCTTTCTATATAGAGAACACACTTTATACCTTAAAATATATATATTAAGAAAACCCCATTATTTCTTACAACTTTTTCCACACAAATGATCCCAAAACCATGTTAAACTTAGCATGAACTTTACATTGTAGCTTTTTCGAAAATGGTTATGTTGGGGGGAAATCTCAACAACCCCCTTTCATAGGAGAAACCTTAATAACAAATTTTTCGTGGAAATGATATTACTAAAAAAATATGTTTGCAAATCGAAAATATTGTAAATGATATTATATATAAAATTATTAAAATAATAACATAATGACCCAGATTTCACAATTATCGAAAAGACAACACACAAGTCCACAATAATTAAATTAATGTTTATTGAAATATCTTCCGTTTTCTTTAAAGATCAGAACAAAAATATAAACGGAATGTTATATTATTTATACAAAAACAATTTCAATGCACAAAAATATTTCTTTTGGGGCTAAAATACCGAAGCTATAATTGAACAAAAAAGAACAAAACAGGAAAGTAAGGAATTAATTTTCCACAACCTTCAACAAATAAATGATACTATATATTACCGTTGAAAAGAAGTTAAATTTACAACACAGCATCATGATAATGCGTCCGAGAAGGAAGAACTCAACATGTATACAGAGGAAAATGTTTGGCGCAGAATATGACACACTCCCATGACTAAAAAACAGTTATAATAATGCCACAACAGAAACATTATTATAGACAACATTACTGACAAAAGGAAGAAATACTTACTACTAGACTATGTCAAAGTTTGATTATGATAAGTGCAGTTCCTGTAATATTGATTTTTCTGAGCAAACCATAATTTTTAATTATTTACTTGACAAAAAAAACAACAATAAACTTCTTCAAAGTGAAATTAAGCTCTAAGTGATCATATTTAGTGAATTATACATTTATTTTAATGAAATTAGTATTTTATAAAATAAATTATATTTTGCACATTCATAGAAAAAAGTAAACAAATCATACAAGTACAATCAACATTTGTTGAATGTCCACACGAGGGTTGACAAAACATTCTAAACTAAATCAATTAAACAGACAAGAAAATAAATCCACAGTTAAAAAATACATAATAAATTACTCAAGGAATCAATGTTGAATTGTTAAAACACATGTATTCACATACAACACGAGATTCAATGTATACGGCCCAAAATGTATCACAAAAAACCCCAATAACATGACAAATCACTTTTAGTTGATCAAATTATATTTTGATTTATTTCACAAATATCAAGTGCTAATCCAATTTCAATCTGATTAGTAATCTATTATTCTGAGTTTTTTTATTTAGTGATGCCTACAATAATCAAATTATTACTTTTATATTTTGTCATGTAAAGCATAATATTAGATTATTGAAATACAAGAGTATACTGTTGAATTTGACCAAGGCAAGTTTTATAGGACAACAGAAACAGTCCAAGTAAACAATAAAAACGTTTATAATTTATCACATTATATAACACTAAGATTTGAATACACTAAATGGAACACAGATAAATATGGAACTATAATTAAATAACATATTACATTTAAATATGCACAAAAGATTTACAATGTGCGCCCATTGTTTGGACATGAATTGATTGATTAATTATTACCTAAAAACATTTAGTCAATTGCATTAGTCAAAATGTGTACTTTTTAAAAACTCATATGTATAATTATGTTATCGAATATAAATACATCATTTCATAAAATCTAAATATAAACTTATATATTTCAACCAAATAAATTCAAGTTATTGAGGATTTTTATGTAAATGACAAATCTTAACGGCAAATTTTTTAAAATATCATGGGAATGACATAGTTGAGAAGTTTCCCTCAGCAAATTGTGAGATGCTTCTTCTAGTATCTGAAATGGAAAAGAAAATGGTAACAGTTATATTTTGTGAAATTTAATAAATACACTAAAGTGAAAAAAAATTAGAGTAAACTTTAATTTAAAGTTTGAAATTTGTAAAACGATATATTAATAAAACACAATTGAATATTAGGATAACACTAAAAATAGAATACCTATTATAAAGTACAAATAGTACATTAGTCTGTAGTTTTTAATCTTTTTAACTTTTAACAGGGTGTCTGCGCTATTATCACAATCGAATTTCCGTTTTTTTAAAGCAAATGATGTAAATTTTTCCGGTTTTTCTCTAGACTAGCAAAAAAACTACCTAATGACAGCTCAGCAAGCCAGGGTTGCTTAATTCCCTGCAGTCATAATGACAGTGCTTAGCGTAAAAAAATTCAATAATGGTATAATACACGATTATGCAACAAAAAAGCGATGTTAGTTGAAAATGACAAAAGGCACATTTATTATGTAATAAAAGCCAGGGCAAATGCCAGCAGATAATTTAAAAAATACACATAATAGAAATAGGTATCAAGACCAATTCCCGATTTTTATTCTGTTAATAGCTAAAAAATTCATTGAATTCGCCAAATTCTCAATTTTTTCAGGTTTTCTCGGTGGCTTATGCATTTTTCAGGTTTTTCCCGGTCGCGGGCACCCTGTTTCAAAACTTAGGTAGAATGTAAGCAAGATATTGAACATTTGTATGATTTAGAAGATTTGATGATGAAAAATTAAACAAATTAATTTCAACTGAATATATTTTTAATTATATTCTAGTTAGAAACCCAATATTATTATATTTCATACAAATATTACAATGTAATATGTTATTTACTTTTTCTCGTTTCAATAATATTACTAAACAATACACCTTACGTCAACATATTTGCATTACGCATCATGTCTATAATAATTGCCTATAAGCCGGATAATGCATCCCATATTGTACACTGATCGCGGTATAGAATATTGGCAATTGTTATAAATATCAAAATTGTAAGTAAGTAACGTATCTTTGGTGGAAATTTTGATCAAGGTAATACTAAAAGAACAATTTAGATAAAATACAATTTCTAAAATGAATCCGACTGATAACGATTGAAATATATTAATGTATAAGGCATCACTTCAGTTACTGGTTCGCATCATATATTTTTTTAGTATGACATCAACAGAAGTTAGGTATTAAGTTTCATGCATATACCATACTATTATTAATGTTCACAATTTTCGTACTAAACTAAATCAACTAAACTGTGAAGTTTCAAGTTGAGTTGTAGTACAAAATTACTTTAATTAAGCTAAGGTTGGCTGTGTATACAACACGTGCTTGCTTAGTTCGTCTATGTTTAAAACAGTTACAAACGCAACTTTTGTATCAAATAAACTAGATGGCTACACAAAAAGGTAAACTGTTGATTTGGCATGTAGAAAAATAACATGTTGGTATGTTGATTTGACCCATAGAAAAATTACATCTAAATTTCCAGAATCCTCAAATTCAATAAAAAATATTATTAAAGAAGACAATAACTGAAAATGTTATATAATGTGGTGAGCTTTTGTTCACAATTTATTAAAAGACGTTCCAATCTTTCTTTTCATCTTGAATGTTCAAGGAAAAAGTCAATATGTTCATTAAACAGCATGTTTGACTTCAATGCATATAATCTGATTGTAAATTTTGATCATTTCTAGTTCTCTAGTACTTTTAATTAGTTTTGTGGTGGAGTTGATGAATGGAATGTGGTCATTTAATATCACAGGAAAATTAAAGTTTAGATTTCCACATAGCAAGCAGTAAAACGTAAATTTAAAGGAAGCATTTAAGTAAATTCAATTTAACTAAAATCAAATCTTCTACACAATACGACCCCAAACAACAACAACCAGTAAACATAAGATTCCTCTAAATTATTGAAAGCCAATAATGTGAATTGGTAAATAAAAACGGGAACACCCTTTAAAATGACACGAAGCTATATTTGTAGACTTGTTTCTTTTTTGGTTCATTTTACTACACCTTCCCGTCCTCCTTTTCTTTCCCCGCAAATCGTTTAAGCTCGATGTGTGTGTACACGAAGCCATAAAGAATATAAGATATTTTAGTAGGCATTTTACTTTAAAAAACTTAATTTTTACATTAATGGTTATTTAAGAATCAGTTAAAATATTTAAAAAAAACGATAGGCCTATAATAAGAAACATAACAATAATTTGAATATAAAAAAATTGCATCTTGTATCGTGGTAACGATTTATACCTGTACACAAAACTGAACAAGTTGCATAGTTATTATTGTAATACGTTCTAATGAATAATTTGTAAATGTTAAAATTATGGAAAATATTTTAACCAATTTGTTCGTTTTAATGTTTTATTTTAAAACTCGTAAACGTACAATTTTTTCAATTACGTATAAATAAATACATGTAAATAACAGGTTGAAACAGTGGTACTACATCAGCCTTAATATTACACTTGTTTTCAAAAAAAAAAAATTAAGAGCGAATAACTTTTAAAACAATACAGAATGAACCTAACTATTTTATTATAAATCACTAATTGTCATCGTCGCGTTATTCATTGATATTTAAAAAAAAAATTTACTAGTAATATTTCATAAAATACAAAAATAATATGATTTTATAATTCAGCAACAAAAATATACTAACAGTGTACTAGGTATTTAACAAATTAAAAATGTACAGGTTTCCCCATAGTTAATAACAAATATATATATATATATATATTAAAATTAGATCGTGTTACATTTACAAATTACATTACATGATTCGAGGTTCTTGGTCGTCGATTGACTAGAGAAATATATCATAAAATGAAATACATTTTTAGAAATATGACATGTCTTTTTACATTATTTATTTGAGTTGGTCGATTAGATGAAAAGTACTCATTAGGTGGCCTTCGACACTGCCTTATATAGATGTTTATGATTTTTAAATTATTATATTTTTAATATTATGACAATTATTATAAAAATAAAATTTGTAAAATTTTTACAGTAATTTAATACTAAAATAATCTTACTTCAATTAAATAATTAAAAAATCGATAAGCTGGTTTAGTTAATTATAATGCTACAGGAGTCCCATATCTTTGTTAATATGTCGTTATTATACATTACAGTTTGTTTCAAAAGGAAAATGCCGATTATAGTCTATAAACATATCAATATTAATTTATTTATCATTAACAATTCGTAAATTATGATAATGCTATGAATACTATTTGCCTTATTGTATACTTGAGAGTTGATAATTTCAATAAAAATTACACAAAATTTCTTAATAAAACCATTCAAATAGAATAATATGTTAACTATAACATTTATTATGTAAACCTCTGGACGTGTGTTGAAGCATTTATATTAAACAAATTATGTTTATATTAAATTGAAAAAATATACATTTACAAAACAAATGTTAACTAGCTCATAAATCACTGTCAAAGAAGAGTAGATGTTTAATTTAGTAAACAGTTTCTATTTAAAAAGAAGATTAATATTAGAACGGTAATCTTAAATGAAATTTCATCACACAAATGAAATAACAGGAAGCGTCCCTTCTCAAAAGTTACTGAGTTGTGTGATTAATTCATACCTATTTGTCAGCTTTTAATTAAACGATTTGGAGTAACTATGTGACAGTATTCACGATTGATGAAAGGAAAAGACACGTCGAACTTTTTTGAATATATTTTTTTAAGAATGTGCATGAAATTAAACTTGAGAAATTTAGACAGCAAACGCATATTTCAATGTTTTATTACCATCGAGAAGGCAACAAAGCATTCCGAGAATAGCCTGTCTAACCCATATAAAATGGACATATTAGAATACTTGGTGGTATAACTCCGGATATAGACTATTAGGTAAATATATCAAATTAATAATTAAAACGGGTTTCTGATCTTGAAAATACGCATTTTGCAACATAATTTTTTTTTAGAAAATAATAAAAAAAATTTCAAAGACAATTAGTTAATATTCTAAAATTTATTATGTTCTTAATTCAACGTAATTAAGATTTATATACAAATTTTAACGATTTATATATAAATTTAACACGATTTGATTAAATGACAAGCAAACTATTGCAAACACAATGTGTTGGTGTACCAAAAAAGAGCATAATACGAAAGTTATTTAAAACATGTTTACAATTAAAAATAGTTCAATACCTTTTGTTATTATTATATTCGTCAACAAATTCTGGACCAATAAATTTCAAAATTTAGTGTAACAATATTATAATTAATCACTATCTTCTGATAGTATAAACGGCCTACCTATCTCATATTTAATGTGCATCATATAATATACATTAAATTAAGTCAAAATGTTGTCGATTAAAAAGATTTTGGCAGTATTTGGAAACAGCATTTTGAATATTTATTTTAACTTCATAACTATGATATGAAAGAAAAACCTCATTTTACATGTTTATATAATATACTAATTATGTGACTTAGAAAAGATTCGCAATATTTCACGAAATTCTTAAAAATTATAAAATATAGTGATTTTTTGGTTCTATGAAATTAGAATTTTACATAATAACAATAAATTTTAACATCAAACGAGTATCGCTATAAAGTAGTGTTGATAAATTCGAGATCTATTAATTATGCATTATAAATGTTTAACCCTTTACCATCGGGTGACACAGCGTCTGTGTCCGATCTAAGTGCCTTCGCTCAAGCGGATGACACAGCCGCTGTGTCGGGATTATTTCTATATACAGTATGTTAAATTACTTCTAAATATAGTTCCGCTA
>JAUZND010003898.1:0-59738 GCA_034780555.1 Coelogynopora nodosa
GATTTTATTTATAAATGAACAATTTAATTTTAATTTTAAATACCTGTATTGGCTTCAGAATCTCGTATCTCTCGTTTATTTTCAATTAAATGTGACAACTAAAAATATTTTAATAAATCAAGATTTTCAGGGATGGTTAAACACTTAATTTAAAAAATATATTAATTTAAATATCTAAATATTCTGTCAAATTTTTTCACATGTTAATGAATATCGGTTAAAAAATTAAAACAAAACGTCTAAACGTAAATGTGTTTGAAATAATAACCAAAAATGCTCCTGTGATTGTAACAACTCCAGCTGAAACATCAAAGTGTGGAAAGAAGAATTGAATAGTCTTAATCAATGTATAAATAAAAACAAATTTTTATATTTTAAATTCTTTTCATGTAATTGTAGAAATGAAAAATATAATAATTTTATAGTCTCAGTCGCATTTTTATTTTTTATTTCGCCAATATGTTTATTATAGTATTAAGTATTTTTATAATAGTACATTTTTCCTTGAGTTTATTTTTCAATTTTGATATTTTTTAATATATTTCTCACATCGAACCAATTTTACAAAAATAAAAATAAAAAGAGAAATATCAATGTTGAATTATGCTCTAATAAAAATGCCCAAAAAAATATTTGGCCGCTCATGGTCTTGACAAGTATTTGATTCTGGAAACTACAAATTGGGAATAAGTTTGATTGATTATTTGTATAAGAATCATCCCATTATTCTCTCGCCGTAAGATGTAATTTACAAACTAATATAAAATCTAATCAAAAAAAATAAATATTGATAAAAAATACAAATATTATAATGAATAATTATTCATAAAATTGTCAAATTTGAATCTAAATTACTAAACTAAAAAGAAACTGGTGCATAATGAAGGGACCAAAATTTTTTTGAAAACTTTTTACATTTTTCACAAATTTTAGATTAATTGTCATCATTTTTTTGGAGAAAATTTAACGTTTATCAGTTCTACCTTCCGACATTGATATTTAAATATCCCGGAGGTAATTGCAAGTCAGGTATTATTTATAAAATGTAAGTTAAATTCGTGAAAGTTTTGATTCAATATTCGCCAGCCGTGTCATTAATAATAAAAAAACCAAATGTGCCATTTGTGAATTTTATTCCTTACATTATAAGTTGGATCGTCATGCGCCGTTCTCTTTAAGGATTATTTTAATAACCAAGCCAGACAGACTACAACTGAGTGGAAAGTGAGTGAATTTTTATTAAAAAAAATAAATTTTAAATAGTTTCAAGTAGACCCGAGAAAATATAATTTTTACTTATTCGATCCACACGTTTGTCGTCAAACTTAGTTTTTTTAAAAAGAACAATAATTAACATGTACATTAAAAACTTTTCTTAAATATATATAAATTATACTATAATTATAATCGATATAAAATCATGTCATTATTTATAATGACAAGCAATCAATTTTCAAAGGACTATTTAATGTCTCAAGTTGAAATCAATAAATTTACATTATTTAAAAATTTTGTTGATAATGTTGATGGAAAAAATTGAAATTTTAAGTGAAAAGTTTTCACAAAATTTAATGTTAATTTAATTATAATTTTACTTATCATAAATAATTGTTTAATAGTTTTTAAACAACTTTTAAAAAACACTGAGATAAAAATCACAACATTAAGTAATAAATTACTATTAAATAATACTTTACTACCAAGAATTTATGCTACGGATCGTAGACTTCGGGCATTACCTATATTTGAATGGTAAATTTATAAAGGTGAAAAAATAAATTTTATAAAAAAATACATATGTAATATCGTCCCACGGGTGACGATACAAATCCTGTTTCAGTCTTTTTTGATCCATATAATGTCCAATAAATCCTGAAATAATTAAAAAATAAATAAATTTAAATAGATCAATAGAAATGTTGAAAATACCTATACTACGTCCCAAAACGAAAAGGGAATTTAGACTACCCATCTCTATGTAATTTTGACATTCTTCACTGAAATCAATGATACATTTATTTATTTTTTTAAAATAAATTTTAAAAAAAGTAAAATAAAATGCTATAAAAAAACCTTGTAAAACAGCCACATGAACGAAGCAAATCCACCATTGTAACAGCGATACATCCATCGACATTCAAAATTAAATTTGATTTCTAAATGAATAATTATTATTATTATAATTATAATTTTTTTAAAATAATTGAAAAATAAAAAAGATAAAAAAACCTTGGCTGTTGTCACTTTTTCCACATCCAAAGCATATTTTAAAAGTTCAGTGCTTATAAAATTATTCATTACATATTCTTTGAGAATGGTCACTCTTTGGTCGGGATTATTCACCTAAAAATAAAAATAAAAAAATAAAAAAATAAAAAAATAATATTATTTTAAAACCGATTTCACACGATGCCCAATTCCCATAATTAACTTGCCCTCTTTTCTCACTTCGTTCACAAATTCAGAAGGGAAAAGACCTCTATCAAAAGCTTTTGAAAACTGTCGGGCAGATGCGTCCAATGCTCCACCAAATTTATTACCCTTTATAATATTAATAAAAAAATATAAACTGTAAATAAATTTACAATTGTCAAAAGTCCAGAACAAAGACAAGAAACCAAATCTTTCCCAGCTCTAGCACACACAATTGTATTGTGAGCTCCAGAAACTGCAGGTCCATGATCGGCAGTCAACATGAGACACATTTCAAGAAATCTACAAGCATAAGGCGGCAATCTAAAATACAATTAAAAATAAACGTTTTCTTTAAAGTGACCTTTTTTGAAACCACAACAACCCCAACACACCACCAATCCCCATATCATTATTTATAATTTCCGTAATTGGCATTCCGCAATACAGCAATTCTTGGCCTCTTTCGTCACTGATGGTAGAAATGAACGAAGCAGGCTTTCTGATTATACCCAATTCTTGCGCCCAGGAATAATCCATCGGTACAGTAGGAGGAGGAATTTCATCAGTTTCGATAATCACTCCGCTAGAAACGAGACTCTGATAAACTTGTGCAATTTTAACGTCCAAGTCGTCAAACGTTTCTGGAACAATTGCTCCAGCCCTTCTGAATGCTTCGTTCTTAGCTATCGCTGTTTCCATTTCAACTTGCGCCATTGATCCCGCGTGACCAAACTGAACTTCAGAATTTAATTTGTCGGCACATGTTCCAATACACCACGCAATAAGAGGCTTTGATATATCTTTAGACAGCAACTTTTCAACCACTTGATATTCCAAAGTACCTCCAACTTCTCCCAACAAGACAATCATTTTAATTTCCGGGATATTATTGAATCTAGTTATGTGGTCCAGAAACGTCGTGCACGGATATCGATCACCTCCGATAGCGATGCCTTCATATACTCCATTACTATTACTCGAAATAATGTTGTTTAATTCATTTGACATTCCTCCAGAACGAGACACGTATGCGACACTACCAGGTCGATATAGCTTGGCTGCTAATATGTTATCCAGCATTCCTCCAGTATTTCCAATTTTAAAGCAGCCTGGTTTAATTCCACCAACTGTAGCAGGTCCAATAATATTTATTTTTTTAGTTTTCGCAATTTTACCCAATTTTCGAGACATGTTTTCAGGTATGCCTTCCGCAATGATTATAATAGTTTTAAATTGTTCATATGTACTGGCTTCGACAGTACTATCATAAGCAGATCTCAGAGAAGCGTAGTTGACCAAAACACTGGCATTTTTATACTTTTTCACTGCATCAGCCATTTTCCTATATACTGGAACAAGAATTTCTTTATGTCCCCAATAAAATTTCTGAAAATGATCATCAGTCATTGGATATATAATAGCCACTACTGAAGGATCGTCTCTTCTACACACGTAATCAAAATCCACCATTCTTTGAACAGCTTTTGCTTGAAGACCCCACACGATGGCTTTAGTTTTTGGCGTAAATAAATGGTTTTCGTCATCATCTGCGACAAATGATGATAGTGATATAGGTCTACTTCCAACCTTTTCTGCAGTGTAGTCTGTTGAAGGCAGAAGGAACCGCGCAGTCATGTTTTGGCTAAGTTGAGAAGGTTTATCAGGAATTTTTGCATCATTGAGAGCCATTGCTACAATGCTAGTCATGTGAGCTTCCGGGCCAAAAACCTGAATTCAATACATATTTGATGAAAAAATATGATTATCACTTATACAGTTTCAAAAAGTACCACATTTAGCTAGAGTAGTATTGATACTAGTCGAGTGAGCGCAGCGAACGAGTATCACTATGCAGCTTGTTTTACGAGAGAGTGAGCTTGCGAACGATCGAGTGAAACAAAGTCTACGAGCAAATGTGTTTTTGAAACTGTATATGAATATTTGTTCGAGTTAATGCAAACTAGCTATTTGCTGCTCGAGACGTTTTGTAGTAAACGAGTGCGGAGCATAGAACATAATTTTTTGTAAATATTGCAATCGTAACAATACAAATAAATTTACATTCATTTTATTTACGCTCACCTTAATGGATATTAAGAATATTTTAAAAGCAAACGATGTTAAATCAACTGCCAGGTATGAAAAGGAGTATACAAAATTTAAATCGTTTGTAAATAAAGAGGATAATTTCACAGAAACTGACTTTTTTTACTTTGTTTTGATCATAACTATTTTATTAATTGATATTAATGATTCAGTTATGGTTTGTTTACAAATCCAGGATCTGATGATTCAAATTATGTAATTTGGTACTATTGTTGCCAAGGAGTTTAGTAGTTATGGTTGTTTAAATGTTGACTATGTCTAAAAAACGTAAAACTCAGGTAGCTCGATAACTAGATCTGATGGAGAAAAACTAAGCACACCATGAGAATCAGCGTCGTGAGTTTGATAAAACGTATGCTAGCGTTTATATACTTCCAAGAAAACATATGATTTTGCAGGACAGTGTTATTCATTATAATGATTATAATCATATATAATTATATAAATATAATTACTTGATAATCTTGCGGTATAAAATGTCCTACGATGAACGTCAACTGACTCAACTCTCTGCTCAATTCTTGATTCGTATCATTATATCCCTCAATCTCTCTCCTGTGCTCTCTTTCAATATCATCCACTTCTCCTTTCGTCTCTTGGAGCAAATTCCACAATTTTTTAAGTTTTGTAGTTTTCCCGATAGCTTCTTCTTGTAGACTTGAGTATTTTTCTTCTATATTCATTCGTTGTTGCTAAAAATTATTAATTTATGATAAATTAAAAAATAATTTAAGTAATTAAAATAAATATTACCTTTTTTTCGTTCAATTCTAATTGCAATTTTTGCCGTTCGGCTTCGCGAGTTTCTAAAAGTATTATAATATAAATACAAAATTTTAACCACATGGGATATTTTAAAGCGTACTCAATTCAAGCTCGCTCTCTGTCAGCAACCTCGCTTGCTCATCGGCCTTGTCGAGCAAGTTTTCTCCTCCGTAAATGATTTTTCTTTCTAGTGTTTTTAATTTTTCTTGCAACACGTCTTGCTCTTGTCTGGAAAGTTAGAGTGTCAATATATTGGTTTTTAATTAATTTAAAAATTTAAAAATTTAAAAGTCAAAAAAATCTTACTTTGCAAAATCTAGCTCTCTCTCCTTTTTTAACAGTTCTTTTCTCACGTGCTCACGTTCATGTATTTCCAAGTCTTTTTTCTGTTCAATTTTCAGTTTATCGAGACGGATCTCTTCCTCGATTTTATGTATCATGTCTGTTTTGGACATTTTACGTTCTAAAAAATTATTAAAACTAATTAATTTATGCTTTAATTTACATTTTTTTAAATTTATTTTATTACTTTTTTTGTGATTTGTTTTTTCATCTTCGTTGCTCGATTCTATAAAAAAAATGTTTTAATGTTTTAATATTTTATTAACCATCGCCGTCGTTTGTTTTCCCTTCAATTTCCTTCTTGAGTGATTCAATTTCTTCTTGCAATTTTTTCAATAAAGCATCTTTGGGATCTTCATTGATGTGTGCGTCATTTTTTATATTTTTTGCTCTATTGGCGTAACGTAAGGTACTGATGGATTCGTCGTAATTGTAATCAGTAGGTCCAAAGTTTGCAATCTTAAAATTGTAAATTTAAATACTTTAAAGTATTTTATTATTTTTTTTAATTTAAATAATTACCATAACTGTTTTAGAATTTCCGCCTAAAGAATCCTGTAATAATCTCGTTAGTTTGGAGTTTCTGTATGGGATATGGGTGCTTTTACCGTCCACTAAAGCAGATATAACGTTGCCTAGAATTGACAACGAAAGGCTAGATAAAATTTTATTTAAAAATATAGATATAGAATTATTTATAATAATTTATTTTACTTAATTTTCGTAGCTTCTTTGAGTCTTTGACCACTGGCGCCGGATTTCGATTGTCTTTCAGATCCCTATTTAAAAAATTAATAATTGTTAATATTAATTGATTAATTATAATTTATAATTTATAATTATTTAAATTAAATTTATAATACCGCCAAGTCGACTAGATGTAATTTTCCTGCAACAATAATTTTTTTCCCTTGGGTGTCATTTTGACTACATTCAACTGTAATTGTGAAGATGGCATGTGATCGAGACGAATGTTCATTCATGTTGGTCTTGCCCGTTGATCCTAATATGTAAAATATTTAAAAATTTATTTTTTTGTTTACTATTTTTGTTTCCATAATTCATGACTTTGTTCATCTCATCGGCACTATTTACAACAAATGAGCTTAGGTCTTTAACGTAAACGCCTACATCCGGCCTTTCCTTTACCTAATTAAATAAAAAGTGGTTAAAATTTAAATTTAAAAAAATGGAATATTTGTACTTCCAATCTCTTGGACAAGTCTTTTCCCAAAAGATCCTTTACTTCTTCGTTGTAAATTTCCAAATATGAAACCCGAACGAGAAAACTAAATATATAAAATTTTAATTGGACGTAATTTTTTATCATTTTTATCATTTTTACAATCAATGAAAAAATTTATTACGTTTTTTCATCTCCTGAACTAGCAATTGCCCCGAAAATGTGCGCAAATGAGTTTGGAATAATGCCACACATTGCTATAATTATAATTATAATTTAATATGTATAAATAATTATAATTTATTACTAATAAAGTTAATTTAAAGTGTTTGCAAAAAAATGAATTTATACGATAAATGGATTTTTAAATTATAAATGACAGTTTGGTAGCAATTTAAAATGAGTTGTATAATTTTATTTTATTATAATTAAAATTTTAATTGAAAATTAGCGATATTACGATTTTTAAAATTTTAAAACAGCCTCTATTATAATTTAGCATAATTATAATTTATAGTATAATTAAAAAGTAATTATTTTTTTGTCACTGGAAACGTACCTGGGACATTTCTATCTCCTTCCATTGTAAACGTTTTTCCAGTTCCAGTTTGTCCATAAGCGAATATGGTCCCTAGATTAACAAATTATTAATAATTTTTAATTTTTATATTTTTTATTTTCAATTTTATTAACCATTATATCCCTGTAATACGCAATCAACTACAGGACGAGCAACCTGGTTGTACACATCCACCTGCTTGGAATCTGGCCCAAAAACAATATCAAATTTGAACGTCTTGGGAGGTTCATTTTTAGAATTGAGAGAAACGCTTCCTCGATCTTCATCAACCTCTGTAATGTTCTGGCAGCTATTTTCCACTTCTTTCGGGGCAATAGGTCTACAACGAACGACTACTCGTACATTATCACAATCCACGAGAGCTTTAACCATTGGAAGAGGTAATTTTGATTATTTATATGATTTATATAATCTACCTTGAATAATTAAGTGGGTGCAATTGTTCTTTGTAATGAAACCATCACAGTCGTTGTTTGGTTAGATTTTATAGCAACAAAATATAAAATACTGGAAAATAATTGATAATATAATTTAGATAAGTTATAATATTCTAATATATAAGATTAGTAAATAGGGGTGGAAGGAGGGCTTTTTTGTCCACAATTCCGTTGAAACTATAATTTGTATATTTTATAAAAACTGATTTATAAACTGTAAATTTCAAATTAATGTATATTTACCAAATTAGTATAATTATCCAACATGGACTTGTAGTAAATCGACGTTACGTTATTTACGCACTAAATGATGAATATATTTGATATTTTTTTGAATTTTACTTTATAAATGTATAAATTTACATCATAAGTTTTGTGGACATAAATGCGATTTGAATTGACGTGGTTAACCGATTTATCATGTTCATTATTACAAGACATTAAATCAAAAGATTCTTTAAAATATTTTTCTGCAATAGGTCGATAGAAAGATACTAATTGACATGTATGGGCTAAAAAAAATGAAAAAATAAAAAAATAAAGAAAATAAAAAATAAAAAAAATAAATATCTATAATGAAATCAATATTACAATCATCAAATGAATGCATCCTCTCAGATAATTCACTGTAATATCTAACAATGGGCTAAACAGATGTATCTATTTTTTAAATAACAGTTTTAATTTTACATTGTATTTTTTTCGTCCACAAAACCCCAAATTAGAACATAAAGTTAACGGGCTGTAATCTCTAAACCAGCGCGATAATGAATTTGCCAAACGTTCAATAACGTATGTATTCTATAATATGAATAGTTGTTATTAATAATTTTCGAATACCATTGGTATAAAATATCGACTCATTTTCCTTTCCAACATGGTCCCATCAATTCCAAACATTTTTTGTCCCTTCATTGACATAAAAACGCATATACTGCAAATTTCATTTTCATTAGACACGTGACGGAAAGCTGTTACGATTATTTAGTTAATTTATTTAAATTTAAATTTAAATTACACCAAATGGATTCCAAACTGACCAACAAAACTACAATTTTAAAAAGCATAAGAAATAAAAATTAAAAAAAGCTTTCAATTTTAAATTCAAAGTGGAATGTTTTATATACGTTTCAAAATGTTTCAAAAAATGTAAATTGATAGCTTGTATGTATTTACAGCTATTTGACATTTTAATTAAACGGGCACATGGAAAGTATCGAATTATCAAATATGTAGGTAATATATTGCCATTTACGAAACGTTCAAGGTTTAACTATTAAAATTTGTAATTTACAACTCATGTTTATCAATCCATTGAAGATTTATTATTTTAAAATCTAACATTATAATTATTTTTTTAGTGTTTTTTTAATAGTAAAACAATGTTTGTTATCTGTTGTCAATGTTCTAACGCCCTATGAATAAGTCTAGTGGTAACTGATGTAATGTTAAACAATGTGCGAAAATTTCGAGCAGAGAACGTCATTAATACTAAAGTTACGAGAGTTTACGTTGTGCATAAATTATGTTAATAGTATTATTTATTTGTGGTATTTAAATTGCTTATAAGCAAATTATATCCAAATAAAAGTTTTTAAGCTACGAAAATTAACACAAACAAACACACACACATTTTTTATCAAAAAGCTAATATATTTTTTATATCATAGAATAGCTAATTTTTCATACATCACACATTTAAAAAAATGCATCATTTTACATTTATATACGTTTAAACAAACTCATCACGTTGATTTTCATGATGTGGTACTTTAAAATTAACAAAAAGTGCACCTTTAGAAATGCTTTAACTTGAAAATATGATGACAAATTTATTTAATTAATTATTACAAAATCACTTTAAATTAAAATTTAGTTAGTAAATGAACATTTCTTATTTGCGACTTTTGTCTATTTACGCGAGGTTGTATTCCACTTGTAGCCTTTCGTTGAATAGAATCACTCTTTGGAATCTCTAGAACAATAGAATTAACACCATTGGGAGGTCTTTTTATTTTGCAATTCAAATTTGAGCGGCTAGAAGAGTGCCTAAAAAAGAAAGTTAAAAAATAATAACAAAATCTATATCTAATATTATCTGTAATTATAGAAATTTATATTCTTTTATATTTAAATTGTATATTTATTGGTAGTGACAAAATTTTAATTAAATTGTTTATGAGCAAAAAATCTTGTTGAAAATTTATATCGATGCAGAATTATATTATACATGATTGAAATTAGAAAAAATCTTATTTTCAATTAATTTAAATATATTTTAATGTAATCAAATTAAATTAACTTTAAATTAACCTAAACTATTTCGAGATTGGATAATTTTTTAATCTATAAATAAACCTACATTTTTTTCGGTCCCGTCACCCACCTATATCTAGCCTGTTTAAAAACCTTCTTCTTGTTGAATAATGGAGTTTTCATGGGTAACACCAACCTATACCCATTAGAGTCACATATAATCGGGGTATTATTCAGTGTCTTGTCCAACTTGACAATGCGACCTCCCATATTCTCAGAATCATTCCTTTTTATCTTGCAATCGATTAGACGCTTACTTTTAATCAAATCGAGCAAAAAAAGGTTACTATAGTGTGTTGTGTAAATTAAATAAAATAATAAAATGTTTAAAAATATATAAAGTACTATTTTTCATGGTAAAATAGGTTCTTAATACTTTCAATGCTGTCTACATTGATCTGTAGATTTTTAACTGCCAATTTGGCCTTTGGTGTATGAGCATGAGAATTATCATTACTAGAATTATTACGACTCATTTTAAAAGTTTTAAATTGTTGACCACTTTCCTGTATACTACAGTTTATAGATTCAAAACCTTCTTTAAAAACTTGTTTGCAATAATTAATATTATTTTCGAGCTTCCAACATGTAGGATGTTGACTAAATTATAAATATTTAAATAATTCAATTTTTTTAATTTTAAAAATATTAAATATCAATACCACAATCTAGAACACGCAACACTCATAGTATTTCGTCAAAAACTCTTGAAATGTCAGATTTAAAATGATTGTTTTTAAAAAATATCACAATGTTGTTCTGTTCACTTGTGACACAGAAATTCACCAACTTGCAATATTAATAATATTATTCAACTACTAACCCAGCTAAGCTTGGCAAATTTCAAAAGTGCTCTCTTTTTGTCAAATTATTTGTGGCAATAATTACAATTATTATAATTAGAATAACAAATCAAAATATCGTTAAACCATTTAAATCAAAACGCTTCAAATCATTTTCATACTTTTATATAATTATAATAAACAAGTGAATTTAATATACATACATACACAATACGTATTATGCAAATAAATATACAAAGTCAACCTTGCGAGGTATCGTTGGAACAAAAAGCCCAACAGCTACAAAATTACTATATAATAGCACTTTTGGTGGTGTAATTTAGGTAAACTTGAACACTATTGTAAAATTTAAAACATAAATGACTCTGAAATGCAGTTTAATGGGTGATTCGTTGTTTGTGGGTCAACTTTTCAGCAAATTTTTTTAATTATTCTAGTTCTATGTACATTGTACAAAGCAGAAATTCTTTTAGACAAAAAATTTGACAGTAATAAAAATATCAGATCTATATTATAAATAAAGACAACTCAAGCGGAATAAAGTATATAACACATTAATAAAATTTATTAATAATTTGTAAATTTATAATTAAAAGATATTCACGTTGTAATAATTTAATCTGGCATAAAATTGCTATTTACAAAATTTATCATGCTTCATTTTCGATCTTCTGTCGAGCATAGCTTCGTAAAAACTACCTTCTTCCTGAGCTTGTTGGAGATTATCGGAATCTTCCTTGTTTATAATGTGTTTGTTGTTGCGGAAACTTTGAAATTTTTTGCTAAATTGTTATAGTTTTTAATTAATAAATTATAAACTATTAATTACATATAAGTAAATTCAGTAGCTTTCATTGATTTGGGTTCCATACCTTCGTTTACATCTTTAATAACTTTGTTGCTTAAAATCTAAAATTTTCATGATTTCAAGTTTTTTAAAATTAACCTCAACATGACACGAGCAGTCCACCTTATCCGCCACAGCCGCCAATTGACCATCTTGATTAAAACAGAGAAATTTTCCATTTTCAGATAATAAAGCACACTTTCCCTAAATGATTATTTTAATATTGATTACTAATAATGGGAACTGTTAGGTCCTGTAAAAATCGCTAATGGAATAAAAATTAATTCAGTTGTGTAATTAAGCACATAATTAATGTATGCTTATTTTATTCGATATACAAAAATGTTAGATGAAGAATTGATGTCATGGTTCAAAAATAGAATACCTCTAAAAATCCAAACATAAAAATCAAAAAACTTCGACCTCTTTCGTCTGCAAGATGGAATGGAAGAGCTATTTATTGTCTCAAATATTTTATACTGACAAGGGAAAAGTCAGTTATAGCAATGAATTGCGCTTAATAAAGGCAATATCGACTGGAAAAGTGTTAGATGCTACGAACGTCACATACAAATTAAAGATGAATGTGTACTGAACTGAAGGTGGAGATGACAAATGAAATCTATGAAAGATCCCTTGCATCTCTTAAAAAGTTTGTAGTTCGATATCTAAAATTTCAACCTCATAAATTTGTATTAATATTTTATAATTTACAATTAACTAAACATTAACCCAAATTTACACGGTCACACTAGATATCCATGGTATAATTTTACATGTTTTTAGAAATACTTTTGTTATTGAAAAACTAAATTTTGTCGCTAATTTTCGTCCTTGTTATCTGTTTCCGAGAAAAATTTGAAAACGAAATTTATTAACAAGAATAAAGTTGACATAGAAAGTTGATCTGATTTATTATCACCCACAAGCGTGTGAATCTATTTTGATTCATTTGAAAATGTACAATTATCTGACTGGTAATGATGAAACGAATACAAATGATGTATGCGTGTGAATCTGGAGTTGGACAAGGAAATTACGATATAATAATATTTTCGAAGACATAAAGAACAATCCAGATAAATGTTGCGTGGGAATGGGCAAATAATCTACAAATAAAGAAAAATTAAAGGCGGTGGAAAATTGGGCGGTACCAGGGAAGGTAAAGAAGGTAAGAGGATTTTTAGGATTTTGTACGTATTATCGAAAATTCATAAAGGCAACAGTGGTTATGTCTGCGAGAATTGTCATTTAAATTGACTAATGATATTAACGAATTGATTAAAGGTCAGCGAGTTTCAGTTGCAATTGACGGTTGGAAAAGACGGTGACAAAACAAAAACATATAAATTTCATCATGATGACGAATTTACCTCATATGAAAGTCATATTCTTGAAAAGTGTAGTTTTGGATTCACATGAAACGGCAAATGTCATATATGATAATCTGGATATTGTGTATCGTGACGTACAAGCGATCGGTGGTTCTTTAGTTTCAGTTGTTGGCGATAATGCACATGTCGTGCAGAGTGCTTTGAAAAAGTTTCAATTATCACACCCTGATGTATTAGCGTCCCGTTGTGCATCTCATATATTTAACCTCATTGTGCAAGACATATTTAAAAAAATAGCAGTATTTAAAATTGTACTTGAAAATTTAAATTAAATTATAAACAAAGGCCTCGTTAGTAGGTACGGCGGCACTAGATGGAATGCGTGTATCGAAAAAATATTTGAAATATTAAATAAAACCGGTCCAGATTGCCCTTGAAAAGAGCCAACAAAACGAAGCAACTGTTTCAACTATTCTTGAACAGTTTAAAAATATAAAAACGGAATTTCTAGGAATTTGAAAATTATATTAACGCGTCGTCTCCAGATGTTTTTAAATACTCCAATACCGAGATTGTATTCAATATGGGAATTCATGAAACACAACAGACGGTTAAAAATGGAATAATTAAAGAATTCCAAATATGGAGAAATTCAGTTCTGAAAGAATCCGGCAGATCAAAATTTTTTAATGAAATTAACGACATTGAAGATGCCATTATATTTGAAACAGCAGTTGATTGAAAAAATTTTCCAGTTATCAATTCTTTATTGAGATCAGTTCTGAACATGCCAGTCAGTGAGGCTGAAGTAGTAATTTCTTTTAATAAATTTAATGCTGCAACCAACACATCCATTTTTATAACAGACAACGATTTGGGCGGGATAAATAGTTTACATAGAATTTTCCCCAAAAATATAACTGTGAGGGAAAAGATGAATAAGACGTCAAATGTTTATTGGATGAAACAATGATATATTTTACAGGGAGGTGTCCATTTAAAATGTATAATCCCAATAAACCCGATCCTTATGGAATGAAATTGTCAAACATCGTGGACTCTGAAAATTATTATTGTTTAAAATTAGAGGTATATCTCGGAAAAAA
Organism: Coelogynopora nodosa; assembly: GCA_034780555.1. NCBI lineage: Eukaryota > Metazoa > Platyhelminthes > Proseriata > Coelogynoporidae > Coelogynopora > Coelogynopora nodosa. Next base: position 14,235 of record JAUZND010003898.1, read on the forward strand.
TAGCAGCTTGCCAAACAAAGTACCGGATGTGATAATGAGGATGATCATACCTTTTTTGGGTATCAGACGCACCTTGACATTTGACAATCGGTTTACAAGCATACCTATATTAAAAAAACTTAGGTCCGTGACAAGAGTACGATACAATATACGCTAAACATGATGGTATCATAATATGTTCTTATATCCAAAAAAAAAAGATGGTTGTAAATATTGTGTCGGCACATCACCAACAAAAGCATTTGTCGATATCCCAAAATGAAGGTAAGAAATCGAGTGTCATCCATTTTTATAATTCAACCAAAGGAGGAGTTGATACTCTAGACTGGAGAGTATTCCATAAAACAAAAAACCAGAAGATGGCCATATGCCCTTTTTCAAGGGCTGATAAACATAGTGACAATAAACTCACATATTATATACAAAATGAATACCGCATATGATGGCAGGAGATGCGAATATTTGAAAAATTTAGGACTACAATTGATACAGAACCATATGAAAATACGGCAAAATAATCCACATATACCATGGAGAATAAAAAATTTTATAAAAAAATAGCGCCAAGATGAAAATGAAATTACATGCAACATTCGATTATATGTACAAAATGTGGCAATTTATATTGGTATAATTTAGTGCACTGTTTGAAATGACTAAACTTTATGCAGTCAGTCATTATTAGTCATAAACTGTTAAAATATTTGCGAATATTGTCATGTAATATTTATGAAATTTATTATCATTCAAATATCTATTATCAACTTTTTAATTTAAAATGGTGTCCAAAAAATGAGAAATGTGTTGGATTTTAAAATTAAATTGGAAATTTGTGGTTTAACAGCATCCCTGTTATTAACAAACTTTACAGGGATACCAATTCCGGATATATCCCGAACCTATATCTCTAGAGGTACTGTTTATAATATTAAAAATGCGGAACCAAAATTTAAATTAATACAAGAGCTTCAAATTTAAAAAAAAGGAAGTCGTTTAAAATGGGAAGTGACGACAAAATGGAACAGCACCCATTTTTATGGTTCCTGCGACGAAGAACATTAAAAAAAATAGTATCCAATTGTTGCCTTCAAGAAAAAGCCTTAATGGTATCAAGAAATACGACATTTAAGGCAAGTGAAGGGGGGTGGGTAAGAGGTTTTAAAAACCGGTATGAAATAAGCCTTAGAAAAATGTCCGAAGAAAAGCTGTCGGCAGATACTAGCCATATCTTGCCATTCATCATATAATTCTGTGAAACTGTCAATGCCATGGGACTGGTACCATCACAGATCTATAATGTGGACGAATCTGCAGTATATTGTAGAAGGATGGTGAAGCACACTTTGACTCATAAAAGCGAGCGGTTTGTATCAGGTAACAAGAGTAACTTATGTCTCTTGTTGCAATGCAGACGGAACTCATAAACTAAAACTCTGTTTGATAGGTAAAATGTATTGTTCATTTTTTAAATTATTAACTCAGGAACGGCAAAGAAGCCAAGATGTTTTGCCAACAGCGATATTTCTTCAGTTTACTATTTTAATTCAAAAAAAGGATGGATGACTAGAGAACTGTTCAAAAATTACTTTAACAATAAAATTATTACCAGTATATTCGAATTCCTCACCACTGTAAATATCCAAAAAGGCACTAATATTGATGGACAACTGACCATCACACAATCATTATAAATGACATTTCCTATGAAGATGGAAATGTGGGAATAATGTTTTTACCAACAAAGTGCACGAGTATTCTGCAACCATTGAACCAAAACTGTATATTCTCAATGAAGGCAAAGTATACTAAAATGTTTATAGACGATATAAACGAGGAGGATGTTCCTTCTTTTATAAAAGGAATAACGCTCTTCGATGTTTGTTCTTATTTAAAAAGGGCCTGGGATGCAGTTACCATTTTGACTATCAAAAATTCGTTGAAATTACTTTTAAGTGAGACATTTTATATTCATTAGTTTAATTATGCGTTGTAGATCAAGATGTATCCTCAATAGATGTAGACGACAAAATAGACTTGGAAAGAACAGTAAAAAAATTTAAAAATAAAGCGTACAGCCTTCACGTAAATGATTTTTTTGAAAATTACAATAAAGAGGAATTTTCAGATGACGAACTGGAGTTAGAATATTTTTATTGTTTCGTTTTTTATATAATAATTAGTAGTGATTCCGATGATAACAAGGATGATGATACACCTCCGTGATTTTAATTAAACTTTTATATTTATTTGTTTTTATATTTTAAAAAATTAGCATAACAGAGTTGCAATGCCGTTGACAAGAAGTTAGAAGAATTGAAGAAGAAAAAAGAGATAGATGTTAGAGTTGCTGGATAAAGAGCACAATATATATTTAGATAAAATTAAAAAATATTTAAAAAACATTAAACATTATTAATTAATTATTCTCAAACTTTTAAACATTTATTTATTGACGGTGTCTCCAAAATTTGAAGCAGCAAGCTGAAAAGTATAGTCAGGTGTGTTTTAGATACAAGTGTGATATCTTTTTACCAAAAATTTTACTTTCAAGAGTAAATTATAATAGTGACAATTTGAAAAAATTTATTTTATCATTATCGTAACATACAAATTTCAAGTTTCACGTGAATATTTTAGAGCTATAAAATTAGCTTTGGAATCGGGTTGTCAGTTAATCGAATGTTGCATGTATTACAATATCTGATATCCCACATACCTCAAACAAAAGGGGAACTTGTGGAGCTCCGAAATGTCATAAGAAGACAGTATCCCTGTGTCACCACTGCAATGGATTTTACTGTAAAGAGCACTCAACAAATGTATGTGGACATTGTGTATCATTGTAATATATTTTTTAAATTTATTATTTATTTTATTATCAAAAATATCAAAAAATTTGTTTTCGTAAATTGATGTTTGGCCATTTCAATAATTTTAGTTTTCATGGTATTCACATTTCGAAAAGTAAATGTGAGTCTAAAATTTCGACAATTCTGTATTTATACCGTCTAGTATTTCAGAGTCATATACACTTCTGTATGATAAATTTTTAATGTAAATTGGATGTTTTCGTCCAGTGCCACTAAATACGTAATTTTTTTATTTACGCCACTACTAACGGTTAAAAATATAAAACAGTTTGGGGTGATTTACTCTGAAAATATTAGCTACCAAGTTATAAAATATTTTAAAAAGACATTAATGAAATCTCAAGAAAACTAACTTTCATATTATATGAAAATTACATTCTCAAAAACAGGCGTCCAAAGTTCTCTATCTCCGATAGCTTCATTCCTTGCTTCAATCACCCCACCGTTCACACTGCTATTAGACAAATGAGTTATACCAACATATTTTACATATCCCGTTTTAAAAATGATTTTTTCATTAAACAAAGAGGCTACAAACACTTCAGATTCCAGGGGATTTTCCTGTCCCTCTTGACCCAGGACCATCATCCCGTTATCCAGACTTTTGATAAACTTTTTTGACTCTACAAACCAAATGGAAACGTTATTTACGCATTCGCCAATCTGAGAAACTGGCCACCAACCATCACCTCTTACTTGTATTTTTTCTGTAGGTGAACATTTGAGTTTATCGATGGTTTCAACTAACGGTTCGGCGTGTACATTTCGTTTCTTCCTTTTCCTAAAAGATTTTCCATAAAAATGACAATTTAAATTTTAAAAATGATACTTTTTGTCAGATCGACATTTCAATCTCAATTTTGACTTGCTGCTCTCAGTGTACATGATTCATGTCTTTTCACGTGGAATGATTGTCAAATTGATTAAATAATTGATAGAAATAAAATTAAATTCAAATTGAACCATTTTTAAAACTAAAAAAACTTTATGTTTAAATTATTGATTATTTTCAGTAGTGAATTTGCAGTTAATTTCTATAGTTATTAGAGAAATTCTTTTCAAAATTTAATGATAAATTTTATACATTTTCGCCAATCAATAAGGTATTTTATTCCTGACATTATGCAATTCTTTAGACTAAAATTTGAAGTTATATCAAGTCTTAATAATTAACATATATCGAGAACAACGAATAGTGTGGATTAAATATTCTAATGTTAATTGGAGTAATTTATAATATAAATTTTATATCCTATAAATTATTTTATAAAACTGAAACCTTTTTTTATAAATTAACTTTCTAGAATCTATAATCTAGATAACGTTACAAGTTTTAACATTCATGAGTACTATTCAGCTGAGTAGTGACTATAATTTGTAAATGTACAAATTATACACAAGTTGCAGTTTAATTTACAAAACCTAAACCAATATTAAATTTCAACACGTTGTTTGTTTAAGTTTACTCGAGTCGATATATTAATTTGAAAAGTCGTAAATGGAATTTTGTCATATTTGAGAAATGAATAACTCCACTTTCGAGTACTTCGAGTCTAATGGATACGTCAAAAAGAAAATTCATCGCATAGTCCTCACAGGAGGTATTTTTTATTAAAATTTAAAATTTAGAATTTTTACTTTTAAAATATATAGGACCTTGTGGTGGGAAAACAACTGGTCAAGTAGCCATCAGTAACTTTTTTGAAAACATTGGATGGAAAGTATACAGGGTACCTGAAGCCGCGACAATTATTAAAAGCGGTGGAATGAAGGGAACGGATTTTAATGAGCATAATGGTGATTTTTTTACATTTTGATATAATAGTCAAATATATATAGTCAAAGATTTTCAATTTAATTTAATCAAGTTAATAATGCAATTGGAAAAACTTTATTTGGTATGTATAAAAATTTTTATTTTTGTTTATAAATTAAATCGTGTTTACAAATTTAAATTAAAAGGACATTGCCAAGTATGAAGATAAGAACGTTTTGATAATATGCGACAGGGGGATTTTAGACACTAGAGTTTGTAATTAAATTACTATAATTTTAAAATTAATTTTCATTTTTAAGACATGCCGACTGAAATGTGGAAAGAGTTTCTTGACACTCACAAATTAAGCGAGGTACTTTTTTTATAACTTGATTATGGTGCTCTGAATTTGAGTTACAAGTACTTTTTAAAAATATTTAAAAATGCCAGAATTAATTTTAATTAAATTATATAAGTCAAGAGTAATAATATATCGTCGCCTTAGTCTTATAAAGTTATTAAATAGAAAATATTCTCCATTAAAAACTACATAAGTACGTCAAAAAAGCTAAGGAAAATTTAAATTAATTTTTGTGTAATTAATGATTTAATTTTTCAAATTTATCAATTTTCAATAAAAATTTAGTCTTATAATTTATAAGTTATAAAGTCGTATAACATGCTACATTCGATTATCTGACAGCCCGATTATATAACTGTTATATTATAACATTTGATTATTTGAACACATTTTCGGCTTTTAAATTATAAGTCAAAAATTATTTTGACTTTAATGTGCTAGTAGAAATTTTTAGCCCTAAAATATTATACTGGAATTTCTTTATACGCATGACCGGTACACAATGGTACAGAGTGACTATAAAGTCAAAAAATAAATTTTCTTGTATCGTGTTAAAAATTTTATATACTAAATTTGATGCTTTTTTCCACCTGCTGCCAAACAATTAAATCATAAATTGATCATTTAGTGCCCTAATTGGGGGAATAAAGTTCGAACAAATTAATTTAAAATGCCGATTTTTAGGAGTAAAAATACAGTAAATAACTAATTTTTTTTGTATTCTATTCTTTAAACAAATATATTCTCAAAAGATACCACAATATTCTACAAATACAAAATTTTCAGCCTTTAAATATTGTTAACATTAAAATCGATCTATACTTAGCATCCGATACTGTCCCCAGCTTCTGGTTACAGCGTCTGGTAAATTAAACTATGTTTAAATCTACTCGTATCAATCGAAATTAGTTGTAATGCTCAAAACAGCTGTTTCACTATTGAATATTGTATTATTTTTTAACGCCCTAGACTCCAGGGCCGGCGACATGATTGAAATATTGGGGGGGCTGAAATTTAAGAAATTTAACGAAATAAAATTTATTTACCAAAGACATTTTTTCTTAAATCATTTTTTTTTATAAAATTATTTGCTATATCTTTTACATCTGAAAAATATATTTATATACATAAATTTCCTATATAGTTACCGATTTTGTCCAAAATGTCTTTGTGTGTGTGGCATATCGCAGCAGAGTTAAGGCTTACTTGTGATAGTCCGTTCCGTAGCCATGTTTTTATCCTCCTCAACCCACTGAAACTTCTTTCGGCTTCAGTTGATGATACAGGACATGTCAACATCAGCCTAAGAAGTTTCTCGACTTGGCAAAACATGACACGAGCACTACTACCACGAAGTATATTTAAAACTTCATTTGTGCAGATAGTTTTATCGCTACATAAATATAATTATATATTAATAATTTTAATAAAATTACGTATTTAAAAACTGCGTATGTAGCATATGTAATTGACATTTCATTCTATCTATTTCAAAGTCATACCCCTTTAAACTCTCATTCGTTGGAACTCTTTTTAATAGTAGAATATCCTCCAGTAGTTTATATTGCTTTAATCCTGATTTCTCAGTTACATCAAATCGCATTTTTAATTGACTTATAGCTGTATCCAGAATTATAAAATACTTCTGACGATAAAATTCTACTAGTGTGAATTTTGATCTTCGTGGTGTTTTCATCGGCTCTAAGCCCAACTTGACTGAGATTTGTTCACATTTATTGAATGTCTTTTGAAAACATTCATTTGTCCTCATTCTTGTCAGACATTGAATTAAAATATTGACACTTTGTATCATCTTGGATACAATACAATCCCTTTTTTGCAATAATACATTTAATTCTTCGAGATATAGTGTTATCGATAACGTTATCATTAATCCCAAAAGCGTAGAACACTTATTAAATTGAAACAGTAAACTTCCACCTCCTGAAAATTCAGCTAAGGATTTTAAAATTACAGCATAATTATCAATAACGCACGAAATGGCCTTATTTCTGCATATCCATCTTGTTGGGCATATTGTCTGAAGATTTTTACCCCTATCACATGCATTTTCTTCGTCAAGTGATATTTTTTTAAATAAAGAGTTATATTTACCACTCTTTTTATATAATACACCTATTGACTGTACACTGAAAACAGCATTTTTAGCAAGATTATCTGACTCAATAGTATCCCTCATAACCAAGTTAGCACAATGAGCAGAGCAATGGAATGTCAGTGCAAGCGGCTCCTTTTTTGAAATCAAAGCTTGACATCCGTTATACGCACCAGCCATATTTGCGGCCCCATCATACGTCTGCGCTCTTAGGTTTTTTATGTCTAATCCTAAACGTATAAAAACATCTTGAAGCATTAGTGAAATTGCCTCCCCAGTCGTACTATCTTGTCGATATAGCCCAACAAAATCTTCACATATCATCAAATTCTTATCTACGTACCTCAAGCAAATACTCTCTTGCTCAACACTGGTTATATCTTTTGTGCCGTCGCAAATAACAGCAAATATTACAGACTCTCGTCGTATTTTATCAGCTATTTGTCTAATAATATTATGCGAAAATAAAATCTGTATTTCACTTATGCAATCATTAGAAGTGAATGTTGTTCTTCATTCTAGCCACATTTTAAATTCACTATCTTCCTTAGCCTGTAAAGATAAAAGCTGTACTATGAAATGTAAATTTATATTTTTTATGGGACAATTTTAATTTTTACAATAATTAATTTCAGAATTGAGGGTTTCAATATTTTTTTAATATTGGGGTTATTTTTTAAAATGAACGATCAGTAGATTTTGTAGATTTTTTAATCTAGTATTAATATATTTTTTATAAGATTTGTATACAATTTGAAAAATGTTTTTTATTTACATATAATAAATTATTTTCAAAATCCCAATGTCATATTTAAATTTTGCTTTTTTTGCTCTTTTATCAGCGATATACGTTTTTGCATCAAGCGAACATGGACACAGTAATTAGTTTTTTAAAAATAACATAAAAAATGTAAATAAGTCAATTTAAAACTTAAAATTTAATAATTTTATAAAATTTTTAAACAATTTTTTTAGAACCTCAAGACAACATAACTTTTAGATTCGGGGCTCCTACAAGAATAGTGCCTGACATTATCAACTATCCCAAGTTTTCAGTTTATTATGATACAATAAAAAGAGTACCAATCTGGTCTCAAGAGTATTTGAATAAAGAAGGAGTTACTGGTATAAAAAATTACATGATAACAAAATTAAATAAAAATTTCTAAATTTTATAATTATATACAGGCCCCGGTTCAAGAAAACACTCCAGATTCGGCGTCGATACAAAAAATATTCCAGATATATTTGCTACACAAGCTGAAGATTACAAGGGTAATAATGTTAATAGAGGTCACATGGTTCCCGCAGGAGATATGAAATACACACAGGTAAAAAATTTTATAAATTAAATTTTATATATAATTTTAAGGAGACGATGGACACTACATTTTTATACACAAATATCGTACCTCAAGACATTTCTAACAACTCTGGTTATTGGAATGCTTTGGAGAATTATGTGAGAAAATTATTAAATCAATTTGACAGTATTTGGATTGTAAATGGTCCTCTTTTTTTACCAGTAACGGATAAAACAACAAAACGTGTTTACATCAAGTATATGGTATTGTTTTATAATACAAAATTGAAAATATTTGAATAAAAAGTCAACATTTCACGAAAAAATTGACCCAATGTGTTTATAATTAAAAGTATTATATAATAAAAATATAAAATTTCATGAATTAACAAAAGAATAATTAAAAATTTAGCTAAATGGACCAAATCAAGTGGCTGTCCCAACTCACTTGTACAAAATAATTCTCTGTCAAATGGGCAACGATACAGACATTAAAAAAGCTAAATTGTTTAAATTATCAGTAGTCATTCCAAATCAAAAAATCAGTTCAAAGACTGATTTAGAAGATTTTAAAAAACCAATCGACTTTATTGAGAAATATACTGGACAAAAGTTTTTTGACAAGCTGAATCTCGAAGAAATTCCAGACCTATGCACGATTGATATATTAAAATGCAAATTAAAAAAATAATAAATTTATTTTTATAAAAAATATTACACAATTATTAAAATTTTTTATCCATTTCTCAAAAAATTAGACACTGGAGCTGTGTGAATCCTCCTCTTGGGACTACACCAATTGATAAACAAAAACATTAAATAATGTACAACGCCGTAAACAAAAAAGAAAATATTGAGTGGAAATTTAACATTTAACCACAATCCTTCCAACAAGTATCTTGTCGAAGGTGTACTCTTGTTCAAAACTGTTGCGTACATTTTACAAGTTTGGCGAGCTACAGACATCCAATTGTACGTGTTTTTTACCACGTTGTGCTGCTTCCATCTGTTTAGTTCCAATTGTTTCACAGGGGTATTTCTAATATAATTTATAGCAACGAGAAGAGATTGAGTAAGATGTTGGACAGTAGGTTTGGTCAATTTGATAACATTATCTGGAAAGCTCGTAGCTACTTCTGGAATACCTCCTACATCTGTAGATACTACGTATAAACCACACGCGGCCGCTTCCAATATCGCAATACAGAAAGATTCTGTTAAACTAGTGTTTAAAAAAATATCTCCCCGAGATAGCACTTGACCAACATTTTCATTTTGCAAAACTCCCAAAATTTCAACCCTGTCGTGCAAGTTATACTCTTCTCTAAATTCTTCCAAGTATATCCTTTTGGTACCTCCACCGCCAATAATTACCTTTACGTTTGGATCTTTGCAAATATTTTTTAATATTCCTGGAACCAACATTATCCCTTTACGATATTCTAATCGAGTGATTATTACAATAGTCACACATTTTTTAAAACAATCTTTTGACTTATTGTTGGAGATTACTTTTGGTAAGCTAATTTCGGAATTTTCGTGACGAATAATGGGTTTAAACAGCGAAGTACATAAAGCATTAGGAATAACACTTATATTGCTGACTTTTCCACAAGAGTCAACCTTTTTAGCTTCAGGGTATCTCATTAACAAATTTTTCATTGTGGCTCGAGATACGCAAATGTAATGAGTAAAGCTTCGATGAATTGAAGTGAAAAAATAATTCAAAAGAATTGTCTTTTCCGTAGATAATCCAAATAACGAATGGAGAGTTATAACCGCATGTATTTTTAACAAGTTTGATAGCATTGCTGCTTCTACTCCCATGTGATACATTTCAGAATGTGCGTGGACGATATTTATCTTTTCATGTAGGATTATGTGTCTTAGGATGGCCATGGATGAAATAAAGTCTGGGTAGCGTGTGAAAGTAGGTAGGTAATAGACTTTTAGACCACCTTTCATGAATCGTACTCCTTTGCAGTTTTTGGTTTGTCTTGTTATGACTATTACTTTCTTGTGCATTCTTAGAAGACATTGAGCTAGGGAATAAACGTGAACTTCGATTCCTCCCATTTTTGGATAGAATGAATCAGTTATCATGGCTATTCTGTAATCTGAAAGTGTCATTTTAGAGAGGATTTTCTAAAACATTTTACACATGGTTTTATATAATTTAGACTTTTGAAGTGTATTTTTATTAATATTTTTCAAAATATTTAACTTTTTTTGAAATTTGTCTTTTATTTTCATTTTCGAAAATATTCAACGTTTACATTTTTTGTTTTTATATAATTTAGACTTTTGAACATATTTTACTCATATTTTATTAATATATTATTAATAATGATTTTAACAATTACATTTATAACAACCTCTAAATATTCCAGTGCTTCAGTCACATTAAATGATAATTTTATTTGTTAAAATACAAGAAAACAAGTGATTCAAATAATTTTATGATTTATGTCACATTTTACGCGTCATCATACGTCATAGAAACAACCATTTATCAAATAAAGTGCTTTTCTAAATCTACGACCCGTGACTTATTCGCTCAAAAACTTAATTCCAAACAGATTCTAACGTATTGAAACGTATCACATTTAAAAAAAGTAGTAAATCCTAGAGGCAATGACTTTAAAACTATATACTGTGACAAGAGGACAATAAATAATCTTGAAAATAGATTATTAGTTTTTACGATAAAGTTACAATTCTCATTTGACTCATTTGACTCAACTACGTTCATTATTTCAACAAGGGCTTGTGTGTAAAATTATTTCAATTTCAAATTTGATCAATTTAAATTGATTGGTAATATTATTAAATATCAAAAATTAATAATATAATTTAATTATGTCATAAATTGCGCCACTACTGAAAACTGTATTTCAATTTTAGCCGCACAAAAAATACATTATTGTAAAATACATATATGTAAATTTTTAATATTACTGTAATAATTATATTTGACATCGCTATTGCATTGCAATCATTAGTAATATTCATTACTCACGTAATAACAGCCTCTGGGCCACAAGGGAGTCCTTTCAGGGACTCAAAAATTATTTAATTTTAAAATATAATAAGACATATAAATAATTATTTCATACATGAATATATTCATTTGAATCATATTTTGGGAATAAAATTTAATGTCGATATCGATTTCTAAGAATTTATGCATGTTTTAATTATACTTTTTGTCCAATTCTATAGTTATTTTATAGTTTTTTTATAGTTTATTCTCATTGTTGAGTAATATATTAGGCGTTATTTGCAAAATAAATGAAATATTATTGACAAAAAGTGTTTTTCTGTTCCATATTTGAAAATTCAAGAATAAAAATATTTGACACAATTTTTATCAAGATTGGATTTTTTATTTTGACGTTATTTTTTAAATAAAAATATTTTTATTTTATTTAGTTTCTTATTTTTTTCTCAGAAATTGGTTAATTAATTTTTAAAATATATTTTAAAATTATTTTTAGGTATGGACGTGATCTTATCTCAGACGAAGAGCCCTGGAAATTCCCAAAATGATGCCAATGGAACAGCAGTATTGGAATTTAATTCTACGTATGATAGTGTGAATGACGGCAGAAATTTCCAAAACGTGTCCATTATTTACGAGAGATCAAGAATTAAAGCTCTGGCATGTGAGATGTTTTTTAATTTAATTTAATTTAATTTAAAGTTTTATTTTTAAATTATACTAGCTGAACGTGAAAATGTGCAAAAAAAGACTTTTACCAAATGGATAAACCTTCATTTGGCTCGTGTTGGGTTCAGAGTCTTGGATCTTTATATCGATATACGCGACGGAAAGTTGCTAGCTAAATTACTAGAGGTTTTATCAGGGGATAAGTTGGTAATTTTAAAACAACTTTAAATAATTTAGTTAAGAATGATGTATAAGATTTAATTTTTTTAGCCTAAAGCGACACGAGGTAAAATGAAGATTCATTGTCTAGAAAATGTGGACAAATGCCTGTCTTTCTTAATTTATAAAAGGTTTTTTATTTATAAATATCTTTTAAAAAATATCATATTATAGAGTTCATTTGGAGAATGTTGGAGCACATGATATTGTTGATGGAAATAGTACAATTACATTAGGATTAATTTGGACCATTATTTTGAGATTTCAGGTATATTATTTTTATTATTTAAATGTGATATTTTTAGTTTTAAACACATTTGATTATTTATTTCGTGAAATTTTAATTTATAGATTCAAGAAATACAAATTCAAGGCGATTCTAATGAAACTAGAAAAGCAAAGGATGCTTTGCTATTGTGGTGTCAAATAAAGACTGCTCCTTATAACAACGTTAACGTGAATAATTTTTCAAGTAGTTGGAAAGATGGATTGGCATTTTGTGCTATTATTCATAGGCATCGGCCAGATTTGATTGATTACGATTCTTTACAAAAAGAAAATTCCACAACTAATTTGAATACAGCATTTAATGTAGCAGAAGAGAAGTTGGGCTTATCTAGATTGTTGGACGCAGAAGGTAAAATTATATAATTCCTAATTCTATTAATTAAAAATTTTAAAAATGTATATCAATTTTAGACATTGCTGTGGATTATCCTGATGATAAATCAATTTTAACTTATATCGTCACTCTTTATCATTATTTTTCTAAAACAAAAAGTGAAACAGTCTATAGTCGCCGTATAGCAAAGGTAATTTAATAAATAAATAAATTGTAGCTTAACTGTTAAGTTAACATTTATATTTTTTAATTTAATTTTGTTTTAGGTAATTAACAACCAACTTGATTCAGAATTGCGTATTAAAAACTACCATGATTTAATATCCCGTTTGATGGAATGGATTCAGGAAAAAATTATAAATTTGGATAATTTGAAGTTGTTGGAATGTCTTCCAAAGTTGTCTATTCAATTGGTGCAGTTTATGGATTATATTAAAAATTTAAAGCCAAAAAAGTATTTTAATGTTTTGATTAAATATTTATAAAATTATTTTTAAATATTTTTTAGATACAATGAGATGAGTGACATTGAAACAAATTTATTTTCCATTCATCACTATTCAAATGTTCAAAATAAAAGAACCTTTATCCCACAAAATGGTTTAGCAATAGTGGATCTCTTTGATGCTTGGGAAAAGTTGGAAATGTGCGAACATCGATTTGAAATGAGGATTAGGAATGAAATGATTAGGTATGATTTTATCCCACCAAAATTTGTGTAAATTAATGGACCAAATATAATTATAATAAATGAATCAATTGTATAGTTTTTAAAACAAAATTTGGTGATTTAATGCGTACGCATTTAAGGTCAAAACCTTTGCTTTAATTTCATTTATAAAATTGGACTAAGTTGTTGATATTAAAAAGTAAATTATTGTAGCGATTGTAATATTTATTGTAATTAACTAAATGGTTAATTAGTACCAAAAGTAATTGTTTTAGTGTCAATTTTATTGACTCTAGAGTCTAGTATCGAGATTTCGATACCGTCTCGTAGATTATAAAATTTAATGAGAAAAGAGAAAATTATAATTGGTTATGTAGCGCTTTATGTGGTTATTAATTCGAAATGGAGTCGCACCTTTTTTTCAAAGCTTTATAATATAGTTGGCGGTTTTTTAAACAAATTTTCTGGGTTTATAAACATTTTACATTACATTAAATTAATTTAATTATTAAAAGATTAATATATTTTCTGATTCATTTTTAGACAAGAAAAGCTGGAACAATTAGCTCTCAGATTTGACACAAAAGCGTCCATTAGAGAAGCATGGTTGGCTGAAAATCAAAAGTTGGTGACTGAGGAGAAGATTGGGGAGATTTATTTATCATGTGATGCAGCCATTAAAAAGCACGAGGCTTTAGCGACAGATATTAATGCATATCAAGATCGAATGCACACAGTGATTCAGATTGCGGACCAGTTGAAGGAAGAAAATTATCACGATGCTGAGAGGATTGTTTTGAGGTTTTTTTTTAAATTACTGCATCTTTTTAAAGAATTTGTCAACATTTTTTTCAATTCATTTTCGCAACTTGACTCCAATATATTATACATTTAGAAAAAACAACATATGCCGCCTCTGGAATTACCTCCTTGAATTGGTAGATTACAGCCGCGTTCGAATAGACATGTTGATTAAAATCCGTGACGTTGATCAGAACATTAGCTCTCTAATTGAGATTATTATAAATCTTTCGGAAGAAGTTAATAAAAATGTTGAATTTAAATCCATCTCTGACGTTGATGCCTACTCTGAAAAAATGTCTCAACTATCTTTCGACATTCGATACGTTTCTAAAAAATACAACAATATCAAGGAATTGGTAAAAACGTACATTGAAGAGTTGAACGTTTTATCAGACTCTGATAAAAACCTCCAAGATTCTGTCAAAAATGAAAATGATGATGACAAACCTGTAATTTCACAAGAAACTCCTACAAACACTATTCTCTCAAATGCAAAAATTTTAGAAATTAGTGATTATAAACGTCAAAAAAAGTACATTTCGGATAGAAAGTCCGATCTATCTAGTGGCTATAAAGCTCTAGTAATTCTCTTTTCCGAAAAACAAAGTTTAGCCGAAAATGCAAGCTTTGAATTTAAAATTCTCAACGAATTGATGCAAGAAAAGATGTACATTAACCAACAATGGGATATTTTGACCAATAAAGTGGACGAAATTTCCATCGACAACTTGAAAGATTGCATAAACATTTTAAAACCAATGAAGGAAGAAATTGAAACTAGCTTTCAATTAAACAATGATGTGATTGGGATGGTAGAAACAGCGACTTTTCCGCTGGAAACTCGAGATGTTTTAAATAGTCATTTATCTCTTATAGGAGGAATGTGGAACAAGTTAAAGTCGCAAGTGGGAGAAAAATTGGAATTGTGTAATAGTTTAACGTTGGCTATGGGTGTAAAAAATGATGTTGTGGATGTAGCTAAAATTCTAAAGGAATCGAAAGATGAAATGTCGGTTCTGTTGAAGAATCCTGTAAATTTATCCGAGGAAAAGAGACTATTGGATCGAGCCATTGATCATTCGAAAACGTTTGTCAATAAACTGGACGCACAAACAAACATGTACCAATATAACAAAGAAGAGGCTGAAAAATTGGGTAAAAATGTTGTGAAACAATTACACATTGATGAAACTATGGTGGAGTGTAGTGAATCTATAAAACAGGTGGATGAGTTGATTAAAAAGTACACTGCAAGATTACTCCAATATAATGATTTTTATGTCATTCTCAATGACGTTGACATGATTCATTCATGGATTGAGTCTAAAAGTGCTCGGTTAAATTCCGTTGGGGGCAATTTTGAAAAAATTGAAAATTATAGAGAAGCTGCCAATTTACAAGTGCATTTAAAACATGTATTGACTATCCACGAGCAAATGATGAAACAGCAAAAAAATATCAATGATATTAATCTTCGAACCGACAAATTATCTCTTCAATTGAAATTGGAAAAGGGGGACAATAACGACGAATATTTAAAATATCTCTATGAAGCGATAAAAAAAGCCGAAAAGCCGTTTAACATCCTAAAAGAAACTCTCGCTGGTATTAAAAGAAGGATTGAAAATTTGTCCAATATTGCAAATTGGCTTTCTGATACTGATAGTATTTTGGATTGGATATCAGCAAAAAAAGCAATTTTATCTTCTATAAATGTTGAAAATGTCAAATTTGCAAACGTGTTAGATGTAGAAAAAAGAATCGGAGGGATTGAACACACGTTTGCCAATATTCAAGAATCTGTAGATGAACAAATTAAAAGTTCCAATGGTTTAAAAAATGTAAATGATGAAAATTTGTCACACATTTATAAAAATGTAATTTCGCCTGAAAATGAAAAGTTGAAGAAAAATTTTGAAAAATTAGTAAATCTAGCTTCTCAACATTCCTGGTGGATAAACGAGTCTAAAAAGTATAATAAAATTGTCGATAATTTAGATACGGCGAGAGACTGTGTGGTGAATTTAGAAAAGTGCGTAAAAGACATTAACGTGAGTATTGATAGTGATGATGACGAGCGATTTATAAAGGATAAAAATTTTGTAAATGAAAAAATCGGTGCTTTGAATGAAATGAAGGAAAGTGTGTTTGTGGTTGAAAATGACGTGGATGCATGTAGAGAAAAAATTACTTGTGTTAAACAAAATGTAAAAAACTTGGAAATTAACCAAGATGACGAGGAAGTGGAACGATTGATAAAAATGGCAAATGAACTTTCTGATAGAATTCAAGTGTTGGCGGAAAAATTGGAAGGTTTTAAAGACGCAATACCACAGTTGAATGTTTTTTATCAATTTATGAAGGAGAGGTGTGCCATTTTGAATTTTTTAACATGTGTAAACCGCAGATATAAACACGAGTCTTGTATTTTTAAAGATGTTGAAGCTTGTGGCAGTATCAAGGCGGATTTGATCAATTATCAACAAAGCATTTTGGAATCGTTAAACAAGTATAAATTGGCGGTAGATAATTTCGAGTCAAGGATATCAAATCCTAGTAACTTTTTCGCCTTTAAGGATGCAATTGTGCCAAAAATTGAACAATTGAAGATTTCCTTTGTTGAATGTGATGATAATTACAACAATTATCTTTCCAAGTGCGAAATGGATCTCGAAAATGCAATTTTTTCAGAAAAGGTGTCTGATGTAGTCGATTGGACAAAAGAACAGACTGAGTTTATTAAAAACCTCGATATGTCGAAGGATAATGAACATTTAATAAAAAATTATAGAATTTTGAAAAAGTGTACTAATAACGTTGAGTATAACAAGGAAAGATATACTACATTGGCCCAAGCTTCTGTAAAATTGAGGGAATTGTATCCCAGTTTAACCAAACATTTGGAAGAAATGATTGATAAAGTAGGTGATAAATTTACAGATTTGGAAATGCTGATTGAGGAAAGCATGGGGAAATATTATGATGCAAATAGAGATGTTATTGTGAAGGAGAATTGTAATGAATTGGAAAAATGGTTGGATGAAGTGGAAGAGGTTGTTTGTAAAGAAAATGTGGTAAATTCAGAATGTGGGAATTTGAATAGCTTGACGGTGGATCACAAGGTTTTTATTTTTTTAAGTTTTTAAGTTTTTAAGTTATTGTAAAATATTTTAAAAAAATTTTTAAATTGTTTTTTAAAAATAAAATAAAATTGATATTTTTTATAACTATAATTATTTAATGTTAGAATATGGAAGACGAATACAATTCAAAATTGAACAAAATGGATAATCTTTACCAAGAGATTTGTAAAATTGATACAAACCAACAGGATGAAATTAGTCCTTTGAAAAGTTACGATATATTGAAATCTAGGTATAAAATTAAAAAAAATTATAATGTAAAAATTATATATTAATTTACATTTTATTTGCTTTAAGATTAAACAAACTATCTGCTCCGCTAAAAGATCGAAGAGACGTTATAACGTTTTCCAGGAAAATGAAAAACATGGTCCGAAATATTGATGATTTGAATAACGATATTGATGGAAAAAATGTGTTTTTGGAAAAAATTACACCAGGTTTAAATTTTAAATTATTTAATTTTAAAAGTTGATGCATTTTTTTTAATTTAATTTAATTAATATTTTATTATATTTATAAATGTTTTTAGCAATTTCAAATGTAGAGACTTGTAGTAATTTGCTGGGTAATGTTTCTAATGAAATTGATCTCTTGAAACAAAATGTGAACAACGTGGTTGAAAATGTCGAATCAAGTAGACAAAAGGATGAAAACATCCCAGCCAATTTATCAACTCAAGTTGCAAGGTTGGTAAACAGTCTATCTGGCGTATGTGACATTTTGAACAAAAAGAAGGACTGTACTCGGACTTTTGTTGATGTGAAAAATTTGATTGATAGAGTGTCTTGTTTGAAATGCAAATTGATTAGTTTTGATGCAAATTTGTCGAAAATGAACGTTTTTTCGAGTCCTCAAGAAGCTAATGTTTTTTTACGAAATGTTGAAATGATTTTATTTGATTTGAAAGGTATTGATAAAGAATTTAATGTTTTGAAAGATGAAAAGAATGTTTATAGAGATTTTACGGAAATTAGTGTTTTGAATGACGCATTTGAGGATTTTAAAAGTTTTTTCTGCAAAGTTGACAAAGAATCTAATGAAAATGTCGGAACTTTGAATAAATTTTTAATATTGTTTGTTTTAAAGGACGGATTTGAAGAGTTTATTGAATGGGTTAATGAAAGGATAGAAGCAATTTCTAATTTTGATATGGGGAAGGATTATTTTCATTCATTGGTGAGTTTATAATATATACTAGGTCCTAATAACTAAGGTGTCCCAAAATTTCACTTTTTTTAAAATAAAAGCTTGTAAATAAGGCTTAATATGATCTCTATTAAGAAAAAAAATTGATTGCGAAAAAAGTATATTAAAATATTCACTATTTTGCTATTTTTGGCCTTTATTTTGCTTTTTTTCTATATTCAAAATATCTTTTAAAATAATAATTACAATAATTACAATGCTCTTTATCCTGGTTTTCACAAGGGGTAAGAACGATATGATTACAGTGTTTATTATTACATTTTTGAGAAATCTCGCGGGGCCCTTGGCAAAAATTTTATTACTATGGCATAACCTTTAATTTAAATTAAATGTTAACATTGCCAAGGAAATGCAATTTTTTCAAAAGATATTTGAAATATAAAGAAATTTGAATTGATCAAACCACCTGTGTTAATTTTTTTGGACATTTCATATTTTATAATTATCTTAGTTTCTAGATTGAGGAAATATTTCGCCTTACTTACAAACTATTTGTTGGCCCATGGGACACCCTAATATATACTTTAAAAATAAATATATAATATTATTATAAATACTTTTCCTAAAAATTAATTTTACCTAGCAAATTGTTGAAAACTTTGACAATTTCAGCGAGAAAAATACCCTTATTGGTTGGAGCAAGTTGAAAATTCTGAGAAGTAACATTTTTAAAAGATTTTGCACTGAAGAAGATATTCCTGAAACTTTCATGGAACACGATTTGAATGCTTTCAAAGATGATATTTGCCAAGTTTTAGAAAACGTAACTTTTGAAAACGACAAAAACTCGAAAATATTTATAGATTTTTTACTTGTAAAGGACGAATGCATAGAAATTTTCAGAGATTATTTCGAATCGGTAAATACCAAGAGACAGGTTCTAGTGGCATCGATGCAGTTTAATCACATTATATATTGTAGCGGAAATACCATACAAGAATGCAACGAATTGGAATTGTTGTTGAAAAACGTAAAAGCAACAAACGTAAATCTTGATACCTCTAAAAATGATAATGCAGTTGAGAAACTGAAAAGGAAACACGACATAAATCTTGAAAAAGTGAATAAAATTCAAAGTCACGTGTCTGAATGCAATGAAATGCATACCAATATCGTTGATTGTTACAGTGGAGAAAAGAAGAAGAATTTGATAAATTTGAACGATAAAGTAAATAGGGTTTGGAATAATTTATTGGCAACTTGTAAGGAAATGTCGTTGAAATTAACAAATTCTTCTGACTTGGTTAAATTTTTCAATAATATAAAATATTTAATAAAATGGTCAAAAAGTAAGCAGGAGGAGATTGATGGTGTTAGTTTTTCTGGAAATTTGCTCGCAGAACTTGATATTAATGATTTGAATAGCATGTCTGTTGGTTTTTCTAGCACTAGAAATGTCGTCGATTCATATGAAGATAATTTCAAAAAATGTGCAAATTTGGGGAAATGTTTAATTAAAATATTCCCTGCAAACCGAGACAACATTGAGCACGAGTTGAAACAATTGGTTAATGTAAAAGTGAGTCTTATGGTTATGTGGAGTAGAAAAAATGATCAATTAAACTATTTGTGTGAAATTTATAAATTTTTCAGTCAAGTACTTGTGGCAGAACGTTGGTTGGAAGAGAAGATGCATTTTGTGAAATCTAGTGATTATGGAACGACTCTTGATATCGTGGAAAAGTTGTTGATGGAACATTCTGTTTATGAAGAAGGTTGTAATGGTCATTTGGAAGGATTGTATAACAAGATTAAGGCTTTAACAAAGTATGAACAAGATGAAAAGGTAATGAGTGATAAATTGAAGGAGAAGGAAAAGTTTTACAATAAACAGTTTTCGGGTTGGTATTTGCCAGTAACAAGCAAGAGTGAGAAAGTGTCTGTTGAACCTGTCAAAAAGGTTATTGTTAGTACTACTTCTGATAGTGATGATCTAGATACATTGGATTGTACGGATAATGAGTTTAGGAGTTTGAATAAATCTGTCAGGTTGGTCGTGTTTAGGTAATTTTTCAATGTACAAAATAATCAATCTATACTTTTAATTTCAAATTATAAATATATAATATATTTAAAAAGTGACGCAATTAGGTGTGTAGAATTAGTATGCAAATGATTTGATTCAAATTACAGCAAATCGTGTCTAAATGTCATACTAAAACGCTTAATAATATTAAAAATATATTTATATGAACTGTTAAATACAGTGAATTCTCGATTTAGTTATTTGCAAACGTATTATAATAATTTTTACTCATATTCATCCAATTCTACTAATCCATCGTCAACGTCATCTTCATGTGAACTAGTTTGAATTATAAAATGTTACGTTTTTATTTAAACGATTAATTACGATAATTGTCTTGATGCAACCATATCCATTAGCTCATTGAATTGGCATTCTTCGTTGGCATTGAGGCATCCAAAAGTTCAGCCATTAGTGTCCCCCGCTCATGACCTTGATCAGCAAGACTAAATTATATTTTAAAAATAATAAACGTATATAATTGGTCTAATCCTTCTTTATGAATCAGGCTCGGAGCTGCACCACCATTGATTAAATCGAAATTCCCGGTCCCTAATATTAATCATCAGTTTACTCGCAACCACGCGCAATAAATCATCATAGACTGGTTCATGTTTTGAACGGCACTGTAAGAACCACAGGAATAACACTTTCTCCAATTCCGGAAACTTTCCGGCACGACAGTTCTTACGTTTTTTTATCGTCATTAGACCTAACTGAGATACAGTAAACATTCGAAATAGTGAACAAAATTGACTAAAACATGTGTGCTGTGCTTTTAGTATACATTATAACAAAATAATTAATTTTAACAACTGTCCCAAATGTTTCCGTCTTTCTATCACTAAAATTGTAGTCCTAACTTTGCAATCTTGCTTGTGGAACAATTAATAAATTTCTAGCCTTTTCAAACATCGTAGAAATTCTATTTGCTACAAATATCACAGATTTATTAAAGGGGATACCACTCTTTTCCCAAATCTCAATTACTGTATTTGCAGTGGCTATTGATTCCTTATATTTACATGACTGTGTCACAATGGTTCCTATAAAATTTATAGAATTATATAAAATTCATCTGCTTTAAAGCAGAAAAAAATTTAATATATTTAAATGACATTTAGTTTATATATAACATCTGTTTCATCACATTAATATTTAGAGGTAATTGGTTAATTGATAAACATTCAGGGTATCAATTGGATACTATCCAAAAAATTTGTTCTTTGTTGCAGATCTTGTTTTAGACATTTATATATTTTTGTACACGTGTTGTAATTATTTATATTGATTAGAATTATAATTCAAAATCCCGTCACCTTGGATACATGTTATTTTTTTTACATTACGATTAAATAATTGTACAAAACTAAAAAATCATAGATTAAATTGATATTAAATTTTCACTCCACCCTACTATACGTTATGTATGTGTATGTTCTAAAAAAGCTATGATATATATTATAATATATATAACTTATAAGCTATAAGTTATAACGAAATAAATGTTTTTTAACTTGCTAGTTTGAAATATTGTTATTGATATTAATTATAATTAATAATTATCTGAAATCACCCCCAACTACCTTAGATTCTGATTATAGTACATGAAAATATGGTACAATATATTTACACTGTCTCTAACAATTCTAATTCAATCTGGTCTTGTATACTATTATCACAACTATCATCTGATTCTAAATCTAAAAATTATGTAATTATTAATGCTAGTATATTAAACTTTTATCAGAATTCCGGAGCATAGTACTCTATTTCACTTGCGCGACCGGAATTCTCTATAATTTTTAAAGTCTTTAGCGTGCTTCCTCGCTAATATTGCCTATCGATACTGACATGTATAGCTCCACGTATACTTTGGCCGTTTGATAGCAGTAACTTTTGTACTTTTCAATATTCAATTTCCTACCACAGCTTATTGCTACAAGAATACCTAATGGTCACCCTCAAGAATCTTCCAAAATTCACACAAGAACTTTTCCTCAGTGAGTAGCTGCCCTAAGAGTGGTTCTTCCTTCAATTTTTAAATTCTTATGAAAAAGTATCCACGATCTTAGCCGTTTATCTCCTGTTTGATTAAGACTTAATTTAAGTTCATTTGTCAGGTTTGTGTCATATTCATTAATTTAAGGTAATTGTAGTAAAAGGCGGAGATTTTTTGTTATTCTGATCTCATTCACAGGAAAAAAATGAATTTTTTTAAATGATGAATAATAAAAAAGTATGTTTTTATTTATGCTATATTAGTAACAATTTCAAAATTCTTAATATATCGCATTGACTAAACTTTTGGCATTTCGGCTATATTAACAAACGACTATTAATTAAAATAAAGTGTCGATTTGTAACTCATAATCTTCCGCCGTTTCACCATTTGCTAGACACGCACCAAAAGGGTGAAATTGTCTATCATTGTTGCTTGTTCCTTATCAGTTTGAATAAAAACAACTCCTTCAGCGAGGCGTAATAATCTTACAGTGGATACAAATATTAAAACTTTTTCTCCTATAAGATAGTTTAATACATAGGTACGATCTTCGTCTTTTTCCTCACGTAATGGTATGTTTTCCGCATATTTCTCTTAAATCTGCAATATTTATATTTGTAAATGGCCAGATAATTTGAGAGTTGGGAATTTTTATGTTAAAAATAATTCAAAATTATTTTTTTCAGAATTAACGGTTGATTATATTGGTTATAAACAGCTGCGTATAAAAATTTTTTTTATATTAAATCAATATAATACTTAGAAAATGCGAAGAACTGACATCTGGCCGAAAATCGTCCAATCGCTCATGGGATAAAATGATTGTAGTTGTTGAAAACGGCTTAATAAAATCCTTCAAAGACTACAAACACGCCAACAACTCTCTTGAACATCAAGTATACTTTAGAAACGAACAACCTTTCCTTCTTGACAACTGCACCGCTAATATTGCCTGTGATTACATTAAAAGACCTCACGTTCTTCGATTATCCATTGAAAATGGTTCAAAATATCTCTACCAGTGTCGAAACACTGATGAAATGCAATTATTGTTAATAACTATGAATGCATTATCTCCAAACGTGACAGAGTCCAAAATTGCCACTGATAACATTAATAATGCTCAAAAGGCAAATTCTCCTTCACCTGAACAGGGAGGGGGAATAATAAATGTAAAAAAAGACGATACAAAAAGAAGGAGTTTTTTTTCCAGGAGTAAGAAAAAGTAAAAAGTTTTTATTTTGATTTTTATTCCACATGGATCTGATTAATTAAATATTTATAAGCATAATCCATCGTTTAATTTAAAATGTATATTTTATCTAATATTTATATTATATAATGATACCACTTGTTTTCATTATGACAAGTTAAAATTCAAAATTGACGAATCAATGACGATCATTGATCAATCGAATAAAAATGTCGATAATTGTAAATTGCATAATTAAAAAGTTTATGCTATGGCTCAAAATTATGATATGGAGAGAAAAATATATATCTATAGCTATTTAATTTCTGCAGCTTATTGATTTTTACGTTTCAGGTAAAGTATAAAATGTTTTGTATAATTATACAAGAGAGTTAGTTTTTGCAACTTGACCAAATAATCGATACTGTATCGTATATCTAAATACTTAAGTTTTGAGACTAAATTCGTATTATAATTAGTGTTACGTCTTATAATATTAATTCTTTCAATGAAACATATTATATATAGAAACGTAACATTTCAAAATGTATATAAAGTATTCTCGTGTATAATATAATATCATATTGTATTATTTTATCTGAAATTTTCTCTTCTTTTATATTTATATTCATTTTATACTAGACCCAGTTGTCAATCAAAAGTAAATTGTTTTTATAAAATTATTACATTTGGTGGAAATTTAATAATAATAATTATTATTATGGGTTGTTTTACGTCCAAAGGCGAAAAGGCTTCCAAGGGGGAGCAAAGTAAAGTAGAGTTTGGACCCGCCAAAGTTGTAGATTCGAGGCTACCTTTTGACAATTACAGACAATTGTTCAATACAAAAAACAACTGGAAGGCTATTGCGAGAAAGTTGGAAACGGTGGCTAAATACAATCTAATTGAGTAATTTTTTATTAATAAAAAATAACATTATTTGTGTATTTATTTAAAATATAATTTAGTCTTCTTTCTGATCACCCTGAATATCTACAATACTACCCCACTATAGAGAAACTCGAGGCCACTAAATATATGGAAAGCACAGCTTTTGAAAACGCCGCAGTAAAATTTTACAATGCCATTGATTTGGCCATGGACTACATTGAAAGTAACGTTGATAAGAGCGTTGAGATTTTTATAAATGAAGCGGAAAACATGAAAGAATCAAATATACCAGCCATTTATATTCTGGTAAAATTTTATGATATTTTTTTAAATAAATTTTTATAGC
The DNA here is from genome assembly GCA_034780555.1 of Coelogynopora nodosa. Taxonomy (NCBI): domain Eukaryota; kingdom Metazoa; phylum Platyhelminthes; order Proseriata; family Coelogynoporidae; genus Coelogynopora; species Coelogynopora nodosa. Next base: position 39,438 of record JAUZND010003898.1, read on the forward strand.
ACATGGAAAAATCATTTTTAAAAGCAGCCCAACTTTTGCTGGAAGATAGATATACTACAAACACTCAAATAAACCTTTCCAAGCTTTACTTATTTATAAAGTCGGTTATAATACCAGAACTTGACGCCAACTCACCCCTTTCACTACAAGATGTAAAAGTAGAAACTAGCTAAATTAAATTTATTAATAAATCTTTATTTACAATTTTTTTATTATAAAAAATCAATTTAGTTTCATTTAAATTAAATTAATTTTTAATTGTTTGGTATACTTTTTCAGGATCCTTTTCGACATTTTGAAGAGATTTGGATTCGGGTATGGCCATAAAGATTTTTTGATAAGTGTGGTTCAATTTTTCTAAAATTATAACCATTATTAGTTTTGTTAAAATTTTGTAAAATATATTTTTATAAATTAATGTTACTTGTGAGGTTTGTTATACACTTTATGTTTCTTTGTTTTTTAACGACAAACAGGTAGACAAAAATTCCTGGTATCATGAGACCAACTGTCAAGGCAGAAGTTGTAAATTGGTAAATTATACCTGCAATAACCACCACAGATTGAACAATGAAAAACAAGTAAACCCAGATGATGTTGAGCTGTTGAAATTTATAATTAATAATAATTTATTAATATGATTATTTTTTTAGTAAACCTTCATTGCAGAGTCTGCGTATTTTTTATCCTTTTTGATTTTGATTAGAATAATGGTACAGCCCCAAATGGCTATAGAGTCCATGAAAACCATACATGATATGAGGAAATCTGTGTAAGGAACGACTAAGTATAAGCAGGAAATAATGCCCTTGTAAATTGGAATTTTAATAATTATTATAATTATTCAATTATAACTGTAATCGGAAAAGTATGTTTATTACTGTGAATATGATTGAAAATCCTGGAGTTTTTGTCGCATTTACGAGGGAAAAGGAAATTGGTAAATGCTTATTTCGTGCAGCAACAAAGTAAATTCTGGGTTGTATGATAAGTTGATAACAAATGAAAATGTTACGAAATTAATTATTCAATTTGTTTATATTGAAAAGGCTTTAATAAAAAGTTTCAATTTCACGAAATAAATGATCAAAAGTTTTTAAAATTGAAAAGGTTTTAATAAAAAGTTTCAGTTTCACGAAATAAATGAACAAAATCTGTTTAAAATTGAAAAGGTTTTAATAAAAAGTCTAAATTTCACGAAATAAATGATCAAAAGTTTTTAAAATTGAAAAGGCTTTAATAAAAAGTCTAAATTTCACGAAATAAATGATCAATTGTTTTTACAATTCAAAACCTTACTCATAAAGTCATTACCTCGTGACAAACATGGTCAGACCATTTAAACTGCCCAAACAAGAACATCCAACAAATATAGGCATAGCATATGCAAAATATTTGTTTATGTTGTAAGCAAAAGATACAGCAACAGCACTAGAATTTAACAACTCATCCGCCGTCAACTCTGTAAAATAGGCTGCACTAACCATCACATATATCAAAGTAATAAAAGGCATAGATATTAGAATAGCCAAAGGTAAAGTTCTAATAAACTTTATAATAATAATAATATTAATACCATTAATATTAATGTATTTAAATTTATTTAAATTTTATAAAAAACCTGTATGGATTAATGAGCTCCTCTGTCATAAAATTGAGGGAATACCACCCTGCATAAGCAAATATTCCCTGGTACAAAGCCATCACAAAATTCCCGTTCATATTTTCATACAAGCCCACAAACGTCTGATCTAAAAGGCCATATTTTCCTCTTATTACATTATAAACTCCGATGGCAAGTATGACAATCAATACAAACGTTTTAACGAGAGTCAGGAATTTTTGCAACCAATTTGACCATTCAACACTATGCAGATTAATGGAAATTATAAACACTAGAGATAAAATTATTTAGAAATTTTTTTTACCATGTTGATATAAAAAAATATCAATTTCATATATTAAAATACAAATATTTACTTTTAAAATATTTAGAAATTTTTCATTATTATTAATAATTATAATTATAAATTATATTACTCAAAATACAGATGCAAATAATGACTACGGCCGATTGTGGAGGCTGCTGATTCATGTAAGCATATTGAAGTAAGTTTTTAGAAGATGTTAGAGCTACAGCAGTGATTGTTGTAGGATAAATGACAAAAATACAAACCCACATGATTAAAAAACCGTACATGTCTCCGAGACCTTTGCAAGTATAAATGTAGTAACCTCCTGAATCCTCAATGTAGTATCCCAATTCTGCAAAACATATTGCTCCAAGAGAAGCAATGGCTCCGCAGAATATCCAAGCTAATAATGAGAGACCAACAGAATTTGTGGCTTTATACATGTCGACAGGGGATATAAATATTCCGGACCCCACAATTACCCCAATAATCATGGATATGGCTGATGTGAGACCGAGAGATCTTTTTAATTTAGCCTCTTCCATTATAAATTATAACTTGTAAATAATAATACAAACTTGTGTAAATTTTTTTATATGACTTTTAGAATAATATTGGGATTATTGTAAAAAAAAGTATTCCACACAGTAAGTTTTACAAACCACTGTTATCTTGTATAATAAGTAAATAGTTTAGCAGGTTCAAAATTCTTTTAATTTGGAAATGTTTCAAATTTTTGTTTGTATAGCTGCAAATTTGAGTTGTACGACTCTTTGAAATAATATTCAAGATTAAAATTGTAATCATATATATTAAATTCATCTTTAAATAAAAAATAAAAAAATTTTGAACAAAATCTGAGTTTCTAGGAAGTTTTAAATTTTAAAAATGTAAAAAACGTCTTTACAAAATTATCAGAGTGATATGGTTAAAGAAAAAATTTTTTAAAATGTTTCCTAGTACTTGGAGCACGATTAAAAATAAAGCAAGATCGAAAAAACCACAAAAAGTTTAAAAATAATGATTTTACTCTCCCTTAATAAAAAATAACTTATTATTAAAATAATTATTATAAATTAATATAAATTATACAAATGTTATTTTTTAGTCACATAAAATTTACTTTAAATTCTTAAGTTTCAATGTTTGTTATGTAACCCAAGTTAAATCCTTTAAATATAATTTTAATTAAAAATCATTAATAACAAGGTATCTTATAATTAATAGGTATAATATAAATATAAATAATATGATTAATAATAACACAGATTCAAAATTAGATCGAACCACGAATTTGACACATCTTTAGATTCTATTCAAATTTTTTATATGTTATCGAGGCTTATATTAACTTAATAATAATTAAGCTTTGTGTAAAATATTAGCGTTCTACCTCAATCATTTAAAAAGTTAGAATAATACTGGTTATTTTGTTATTAACAGTTAAGAAGTTATTTATTATTATTTACTATGGATATACGAAGACTGTATTCTTACATATTTTTAGTTTGAATTATTGTTTATTTTGAATCTCAGGAAATCCAAATAAGTTGGTCTCATTATTTGAATCGAATTTCTTCCTGCTTTTTTCAATTATATCCGTAAATTTACATTTGTGAATTTGTGAAACCAAAATAAAATCTCAGACAGTAACAACGTGTTAATAACAGAAATTAAAATTTCACAAATTAAATTGAAAAAATCAGGAAGGAATTCGATTCAAATAATGAGACCAAGACTAAAACTGAGTACTGAATGTGTTATTTTTTAAAATGAACGATCGGTAGATTCTGAGAAAAGCTATGACATACACACATACAGACAAAAATTGGTCTAGAATTTTATATATTAGATAAATTGGATAATTAGTTTCAATTAATTTGAAAGATATTTTCAAAAATCCAACATTTTAGTTCGATCTAATTTGGAATCAGTGATATGTAGATAGTTTAGCGTGGAAATTGGCCTAAAAAAATTTAGTACCAAGCATCAAACGACATGTAAGTATCGACTTATTGGCCATTAAAAATTAATTAATATATTTATCTATAAATTTAAAATTAGCACTGACCTAAAATTTATAATTTAACAAATTTATCTAGTTTTTATCAAATAGTATGAAACACAAGTTAAAATAATTTTACCTATATTAATTAATTTTAATACATGTTTAGATCTTGAAAGTTAAAGACATTTCATTCTATTTTCTTTTCTTTTAAAAATTATTAAAAGTTTAATAAAACTCAACATGGAATTATACAACCGATATTTTATATTAAAGTTTAGTCTTTATATACTATTTGTCATAAATTGTTGTTTTTTTCGTCCTTTAACTGCTAAATCCTTACAATCACAAGTTTATCAAGTTGGTAATAATCAAGATTCTGCAAAATTATTTGAAGTGAAATATGATAAAAACTACGTTGAGTTTTTAAATAAACTGGAAGAATACTTGGAGAATAAACACGATACATTTTCACATGGCTATGGAAAAAGAGATTCAGTCAAATATAAAGATTCATCTTTGACAAGGAACAACTCTGGAAAAAAGAAGATAATGCCGTATAATAATTATGTGAGATCAATTTGGGATTCTTATAAAAACGACCATTATATAAATGATGACAATGATTACATTTCTAAAGCCTCTTTTCATTTTTTTTGATCTCAGTCGATTTTTTTGTTGTTGTATGCTTATTGAAATGGTGTTGTTTAATGCTTAATAGAACTTAATATTAAAATATTTAATTATAATCTTTACATATTACTGGCTTTTTATTCACAAAAAACTGTAATTATCATGAAATATCCATTTTCTCAATTCTTTGTCGTAGAGCCACCCATCCTGGACAATACAATGGGAGTAGTTGTTTAATAGATAAAAGTAATTTCTGTTTGAATTTTGAGGATGTAGCAAGCATTTTATCAATTTTGCAAGTTTGTCGGTATAGCGAATGTTGGCATAGATAACGACGTTTTTATCAGTATCTTGATTCGGGGTCTAGGGGGAAATTAAACAATTTTATACATTTAATTGATTTTTAAAAGTTTTCAATACATTTGATCATTTATTTCGTGATATTAAGACTTTTTATTCAAATATTTTCAATTTTAAACACATTTGATCATTTATTCCGAGGAATCTTGACTTTATACACATTTAATCATTTCCTTCGAAAAATAAAGACTTTTTAATAAAAAGTTTTTATCAAACATTTTCAATTTATGTTTTAAAAAAAACTAACTATTTAAATAATTTCACCTTCAATGGATTGATCAACTGGGACTTAAAATTGTCAATTTCCTTCATGTCGGCAGTATTGAGAACTCTTTCCAAACCGGATTTTAGTGGTTTTTTATCTCTTGAAGATGATGTCGTTTCTGTTGTTACTTGGGTCGCTGCGCTGTATGAATAATTTTCGTTTTGTTGAGACGCTAGAGCGTCAGGTTTGAATGTATCATCTAGAATAAAATATAAGTTAAATTCGAAAAAAATCAATTATATAATTTTTTTTTACTTTTAAATTTTGTACACTCGGCCTTGTGTCTGTTGTTCCAACTAGCACTCTTGCAACTTTTCCCACAATAATAAACATGTCTACATTTTATACACAGCGACAACCTTATTCCCACTGATCTGCCGCATTCGTAACAAAATTTAAATGTCGGCTTACCTTCTTTGTTCAATACTATGGGCAAAACCTTACTTCGAAGATGATTGCTTAAAATTTCGAGCAAACTTTTTCTATAATTAAGTGTGTCTCTTTCAGATGTCGACAGAGCATGGTAAGGTGTGTGCCATATTCTTTTATCGCTGTTATACATGTTGTTTGCGTAATCAATCACGGTTCCTTCTTGTTTTTTTAAGTACAGAGGAATTTTAGCAAGGAGATTGGCGTTAAATTTGATGAGAGATTTTATAATTTTAAATCTCTCGTCGACACTTCTCAAGGGTTCATATTTTACATCTACTAAAATACATAGGGGTGTTAATTGACTGTCGATTATACTTTTTGAAGGATCAGCCCCGTGTTTTAAGAGCTCCAGAGCAGTCTATATTATAGATTTTAATAATTAAAATTATTATTATTATTGTAATATTTACGCAATCATTAGCTAGTCTTAATGTTAATACAAGTGGCGATGTATAAGTGAGATGAATGTCAGTTCTAGCTTTGTGTTGTAAAAGTATAGTCACAATTTGTCGAACTTTCTATGAATGTGTTAACAATTTAAAATATTTGAAGTAAAAGTCAGAATTTCAAGAAATAAATGATCAAATATGTTTAAAATTGGAAATATTTGAATAAAAAGTAAAACTTTCACGAAATAAATGATCAAATGTGTTTAAAATTGGTAATATTTGAATAAAAAGTCTAACTTTCACAAAATAAACCCTCGAATGAGTTTAAAATTGAAAATTTTTGAATAAAGAGTGTTATTTTCTGTAAAAAAAGAATCGAATGTGTTTAAAATTACGTCAAAGTTTCTCCTTTGACTGCATGCTACAAGAAGTGGTGTGATTCCTTCTCCATTCAGAGTATTTTCATCAATCTTGAATAATAAAATTAAAATAATAATTATAATATATATAATAGTATATAAATAATAATTTATTATCCTCCTAAATTACTGGATTCAATAAATAAAAAGTGGATAAAGCATCCGGGTGAGCCAAGGAATGTAAAAGTAATTGCACTATTCCAATACCCTCGTCACTTGTTAAACTAGACGCAAAATGTAAAGGTGTGAGTCCACTACTCTCATCAACCACTACATTAGCCTTAGCACCATGAGATATCAACAAACTCGTAAAACTGACATCTCTACACCAAACTGGTAAAAACAATATCCAAAAAAATGTACAAGAAGTATTAACATTTGCATTCCTATCCAGCAATCTCTTAATAATGGAAAATATTTTAATCTTTTTAATTTGAACAATAGCCTTCCTCCTTATGACATCAACATCTTCATTTAAACTATAATTGTCAGAAATGACTTTTTCAATAATATAAAAATTCTTAGCATATTCGTCTGTAGCCAAAGAAATACTTTTTTTAGATACATGAGGGCGTCTAGCCCTAATGACATGGACTTCACTATCAAAATCACTTTTTATTCTTGACAATGTGCTCCCAACTGATATAGTGTCTATTGAATTATGGGTTTTTAATCGGGAATTTTGTTTTGATTGTTGTAAAGAAGTGGAATCTATCCTGTCAACCTTTAATTTCACATTTATAGTTATTTTAGACTCAACAGTTTCTTTTTTTCTCCGAGAGGTTGCAATTGTTGTGTGCGCATTTTCATTTATATGTGAGTTTGTTTTAAAGTGATTGATGCCGAAATCTTGCAGATTTATGACAAATGAATTGATTGGAAAGTAAACAAATGTAAGTATTCCCAAGCAAGTTACACCACATTTGTTTACGTGGTTTATTTCTGCACCATGGTTAAGTAAGTATTCGACAATTTCGTAATTCCAAGTAATCTGTTGATAAAAATTATTTTAATTATGTTAATAGAATTTATAAAATTTAAAATTTAATAATTTAATAATTTAATAATTTAAATATAAAATTTAAAATTGCGAATTAGAAAAGCTAAATTTTCATTATAATATCGTTCATTTGTGTTTTTAAAGTACAAAATATGGTGTTAAAATGTTGTAATGTCTGTATGATGGGATATATTTATAATTAATAAACGAGTATTATTATGGAGAATAATGTTTTTCAATATATGCCTTTTACCAGCAATTAAAATTTGTATGTATAAATTCAAAATATTAGGGTCGTGAACACTGCTAAATTGAATGTGAATATATCCCAATTATTTTATTTTTTCGTTGGTGAAATGGTAATTAGTACTTAAAATTAAATAATTAAATTATATTCACACATTTACATTAAATATCATTTATAAAAATTTCATTGTTTATGGTTTTTTTAAAGTTGTTTTTAAGATTTGTTCATAAACATTCATAAATACCATAATTATGAATAAATGAAGATTTGTAATAACAATTAATTGTTTTTTCGAGACCATCATTTCACCAGATTGAAATTTACAGTATTTAAACGTGGGTGTTGTATCAACATTGTATCTAAATTTTAGAGTTTTTAAGACGTTTTGAAATTTTCTCTTTTATTACCTTTAGAGTGCCATAATTTATGAACCAGGTCACTTTTTTCATTAATATTCTCAAAATATATTCATACGAACATGTACTACCAATATACCAAATTTTAACGAAATCCAAAGACTCGAGTGTACGCCGTTAGTGAAATATAGTGAAATTGGTGTGTAGGTTAATTTGTCGCAATAAGTTACTGTTTTTTTTACGCAAATAATTAGATAAATTTTTTTCAGTGATATTAATGCTCATAATATTTCACATTTTTTTAAGAAATTTTATAAAATTTGTTAGAAATTATTTTTTAAATGAAATAAAAAAATTTTATTAAAATTGGCTAAAAAAGTAAGAAAGTATAAAATTACTGATGCAAAAATCAGGGCTGTATTTCCCTCTATATCCATCACATTCACGTCAACCGCATCCTTCATAATCAACATTTTAATAGTCTCAAGATCATCATTTATAGCAGCGTTTAAAAACATAATACTGTCACTTTCCGTCTCCCAACATTCATAAACTTTGGGAAAATTAAAATTATTTTCTTGCTTGTTATAAAAATTTAATCTAGCATCCGTTATAGTATAGGTGATAATTTCCAAACAACTTTTGACGCTTTTGACAGTTTTTTCGTCAAAATTATGAAAATTTTCCAAGTTTCCAACATTATCAACTTTTTCATCCAAACCATTCTGAAAAGTATTTAAAATTTTGGAAAATCCTTTATAAATATCACAAATATTTTTTTTCAAATAATCATCTTTGGTGTAATCTTTCAATATGTCAATTTCTGTATAATTTGCAGAAATGGAATGGAAAAGCAACTCAAAAGTCTCGGTAAAATTTATATTGTTTTCAGGCGAGTTTGGTGTTTCAATGTTTATCAAATTAGAGTTGGTTTCGTTCTTTTGCAAAGACATTAGAGTTATAAAAGTTTCATTTTCAGATTTTTTCAAATTTTCATCGGTTTGTTCATTTTTTACATTAACATAAAGATTTACATCATCATATGAGCTCATTTTGTTGAAATATGCAAGAATACTATTATATGCAAAGTTAAATCCCACGTAATCATTTGCAAAGCTTTTAATGTGCATATTTAAACTAAACGAATCTTGTGGAAACACGCCTAAACGTCTGGATCTTTGTAAGACTAGGCTGCTAAATTTTAAAAGGGCTTCAATTTCTGAATTTTTCTTTTTAGTTGGGAGATAATTTTCTGATTCTGTGAGAAATCTTTCATTAAAGGATTTGTACAATTTAACGTCTTGCCTATAAAAAATATTTTATAATATTTAAATTTTAAAATTACATTATAGTGTCCAATTTATTGTTGGTAATTTTCTTCATTATTCCTATAAGTTTTTTCTTATTCCAATATCCAAATGTATACTGATTATTTGTAAAAAGCATCCCATAACCAGAGCGGTTTCCGGTTATATAATGTCCCTAATTAAAAAATTGTTTAAAATTAATATTAAAATTATTAAATTATTTAAAATTTAAAATTAAAATACTTCAAAATATGCATCATCACCAAAAAACGTTTTTCCATATCCATGTTTTTCATCCATGAAAAATGAACCCATATATATAGCATTTTTATGCCACATGTAGTATCCAAATCCGTGTCTTTTATCTTGATAATATGTACCGAAATACATCTGAATAATTTTTTATAAAGTTTTTAAAAATTAAGGAAAATAAAGAGAAAAAATTAAAATAATTATTTTTATATTGGAAAAATTGTTAATTTTTGGCAGTCAATTTATATTTAATTTACCTCTCCATTATTCCACACGTAGCATCCAAATCCATGTTTTATTTTATTAATACATTGCCCCACATAAAACCCATCAATATAATCTAGAAAGTATTAAAATTAATTTTTAATATTCAATTTGTAAAGTAATTTGTAAAGTCGTGTATTTTTTTATTATACCAATTTTCTCCATCATTTTTTTCAACTTAATACCCTCATTCACCTTTTCATCAGTCCAAAATGGTGACGACTTTATCTAGTAATTTTAAATGATAAATGTATAACAATATTGTTTCATTTTTTTATCAAAATTACCATTTTTAATAAAAAAATTCACACCAAAGTGTTTATTATTTCATGTTTACAATTATTTTGCAGCGTGTGTAGGTAAAATGTAAAACATTTATGAATATTAAAATATATACAGAATCTATAGTATAGTATAGTGTAGATAGGTGAATAATCATTGACTATTTTATTTTTGTTTGTTTTTTAGCAACCTAGAAAATTGTCGCGTTTGTTGCAAGCAGTAAGAATTTAATTAAAATATTCAGACGTAAAGTTGAATAGTACTACTTTTATTAATAAAATTGTAATTATTAAAATATAATCTATAAATGTTAGTTTAAACTTTAGGCAACTGATTAATTATTTGGGGTACATTTTATAACAAATAAAAATTTTAACATTTAATTTTATATCTTTATTTTTTTATGAGAGTTTTGGAACATTACATGATATCAACAATTTATTAATTTTAATTTTAACTGTGTAGAAATTAATGAAAAACTAAATAAAAGTTATTATAAATCATTTAAAAAAACTGTAAAAATCATCAAAAAAGATTAAATTAATGAAAAATTCATTAAATCATTTGAAAAAACTCAAAATATCATAAAAAAAGATTAAATTGATGAAAAATTCATTAAATCATTTGAAAAAACTCAAAATATCATCAAAAAAGATTAAATTGATGAAAAATTCAATAAATCATTTGAAAAAACTCAAAATATCATCAATGCAAAATTTCGCGATCTTTCAGAATAGGATCCCGTGACGGAATTCGCGTCTAAGAGAATAAATTATTTATTATTTATTAATATTATCTCGAATAGTTATCTTGGATAACTTATCCATAATAATAATAAAAGTTTATTAAAACGAAGTAACTGTATTACTGTTGTTTTTAGAAAGTAGCTAATGGCTAGTCTTCCTTGATAATGGTGGGAGGTCCATAGTTTAGACTCATTCATCTAAACAAACAGTTCCATTCCATAGTAAGTTTCACAGTAATTTAAACAAAGAATTCCACTTTACGTTTCGGAAAAGGATTCCAATATAACATAATTCCATAGTAAATTCCATACACGAGAACCTATTTCGAAAGAATCCCCAAAATTTCATATATATCTCTTTAGTAACTCCAAAATAAAGATAATGTTTATATTCAAAACCATATCTACGATATTCATTTTCGCACACACATAATTAATTTGTGAACTGTTTTAAATTGATAAATTTCCTATCTATTCTATACTATTTAAAAATGTCTAATATTGAAACTGAGCAAGTAAATAATGAACAAATAGCAGTCGAAGATGCTGAAGTAACCAGTCATGCACTCCCTTATACTCTCTCATTTGACATTCGATACATTGATAATACAAAAGAATGGGACGAAAATTTCCGCCATTTAGCCGATGTTGAAACTGTTGAAGAACTTTTTAGTATTTTTGAATTTACAAAAAAGCCCAGTGAAATTTTGGATTCAAAAAGCATTGATATAAATTTATTTAGAGTAATCTAATATTTAAAATTTTGTTATAAAATTTTATAACAAATCAATTATATTTTTAGAAGAATATAAAACCGGCATGGGAAGATGAAAAGAACAAAGGTGGCTTAAGATATTGTTTGACGTTCAAAGACAAATATGATGTCGATGCAGCGTGGGATAATTTGATTTTAATGTTTGCCGGTAATAATTTCGGTGAAATGAGTGATTACATAAACGGGATTGTACTGAGTGTCAGAGGAAACTTTAAACTGTGGATTTGGACAGGAATTATTCCTGACGCGGAACAGGATCAATTTTTAAAGTAAATAATTTTTTATTATATTTTTCATAATAATTATTATTTTAGAGATCACCTTCAATGCGTGGTAGGACCTTATGGTAAAATTTCCGATATAAGACATAAAATTTATTGATTAATAAAACTTATTCTGTAAATTTATAAAATGTTTAAACATGCGTTTTAAATTGGAAGCATTTTTTCTCTAGAGGTTCTTTGACGAAATTTTGTAAAATATTTTCCAATTCCACCTTTTGTTTTGTTAAAATTGCCACCTTGTCCGTCAGAAACATGTTTTGTTTTTCAATCAAAATATTTTTGTTTTTTATCCCTTGTAGCGATTGTTGTATGTTTTCCATTTTTTCAGTCCTTCTTTTGCGGCTAAATTTTTCATTTTTAAAAATATAAATAAAAATTTTGATCATTACTCTTGTTTGTATTCTTGAATAATTTCATCGTAATTTTTCATGTTTATTTTTAAATCCTTCAATTGTTTACCTTTTTCGTCGATTTCATTTTTCATTTTTTCACATTCACGTTGAAAATTTTTTGAGTATTTTATATTGTTTTCTTGCATGTTTTTCCTACATATTTTTTTTGTTTTAAAATTATTTTAAAATATTAACTTTTCGTATGAAACGTGATATTGAAATTTTGTTTTCAAAATGTTGTATTTTTGGCTTTTTTGAAAATATTTTTCTTGTAATGACTGTAACTCGGTTGTAATTTTTTTAATGTCAATGTTAAGATGCGTTTCATGCAAGGACTGAGTTTTTTCCTTAAAAAAATTAAAATTAAATTATTTAAAATAATTTACCAATAATATTTTGTCCCTTGTTTCCATATAAAGGGATTTTATGACATTTTTTTCCAACTTTCCAAAACTAACGTTTCGTACATTTTCACTCGAAAGATCAGAAAGTTTTTTTTTGTAGTATTGTTTGTTGCTAATACTGCTTTTTATTTCTTGTCTATTTAAAAAGTTTATCAATTTTAAATAATTTGAAATAATTTTTTTTTCATTTTTATACATGTCACTTTTCATATCATGTTGAGTCACAACTTGCTGATTGGAGGTTTTTATACTTTGTAAAAGGTCTAAAACGTTTTTCGAATTTTCTAGCTGTGATTTTAGAGAAATATTTTCCTTTTTCATTTGAAGAAAGTCGTTTTTATCCAAATTTATCTATTTTTTTAAAATAAAACTATTAATTTTAATTATTCTTTTTTAAATTATTACCTGTAAAGTTAAATTTTTTTCATTTTTAACCATTTCTTCTTTATCTATAGAAATGTTGTGTATTTGTGCGCGTAAGGATTGAATTATTTCATGATTTGTAATCAGAGTCTAATTAAAAATAATACTTTTTATTTTTATAATTATTTTTATTGTTATTTTTTAAATATTTTTCTTACTGAATCGCAATTGGCCTTTAATTTGAAATTATCAATCTCGAGTAGATCATTTTTAGTGCAAATTTCAACGTTCTTTATTTGCAGTTTATCAACAAATTGATTCATTTCTATTGTCTTTGTTTTTAGTTGTTCATTGTCAGATTTTAATTGCAGAGTCAACAAATTGTCATTTATTGTTTTTGTTTGCAAATTTTCAATTTTTAGATTGAGCTTATCAATATTTATTTCTTTTTCTTTCATAATTATTTGCCGTTTTTTTAGCACCTTTTTTAGTATTTCTACAGTTGCGTGGAGTTTTTGTGTCGCTAGCAATTCTTGGGATGAATTGTGATGTTGAATATTTGATAATATTGTTTTTAAAGTAGCCTATAATGTATATTTTCAATTTTAAACACGTTTTATTATTTATTTCGTGAAATTTATACTTTATTCAAACTTTTTCAATTATAAAGACATTTGATCATTTATTTCGTCAAATTAAAAAATTATTAAGTATTATAATTATTTACCTGATTTAGAGCATACTTTTTGCTATGTTCCAACTCAACTTGCAAACTTTTAATCACTACATCCTTTTCGCATGATTCATTATTTGATAAATTCAACAACTCATTAATATTCTGCATTTTTATTTTTAAATCATCACTATTATTAACAGATTCGCAGTATTTTACTTTAGTTGATTCAAAAATCTGGTTAGTATCATTCATTTCTTGTTTAATAATATCCATTTCCTTTTTCAAACCATTACAAAAATTTTCCGATTGACTTAATTTTCGATTCGAATCGGCCAGAATTTTAGTCAATTTACTACATTTTTCCTCTTCATTATTCATTAAATTTATCAAACTTGAGTTTTCTAGACGTGTATTCAACAATGTGCTTTCCAAATCTTTTAAATTTTCAGAAAAGTCGCTTTTTACAGATTTAATGTACTAGAAATTAAAATAATAAATGATAAAAAATAACAAAATAGTAAATATAAAATACAAATTACAGTTTTCATTTCGTCAATTTCACCACGAAATTTATCCATCATGCGCAGAAATTGCCCCTTTTCATATTGGATCGAGTTTTCAGTCTTTTTTATCTAAACATTTTATATTAAAATATTTTTAAAAGATTTCACTCTAATGCTAATTTTTTCATTTTTCGTGCGATTAAACTCGTCGTTTTTTACAGTCATGTCTTCAAAATTTAAAATTTTCGAGTTTTTTCTCGATATAATTTCATCCTTTTGCACCACCATCTGTTTAAGGTCATTTATTTCTTGGTTGTATTCATCTTTTATTTTTTGACGTCTAAAATAATAAAATTAAAACTAAAATAATTAACTGTTTTTTTTTTGCCTTATTGAACTAGTCAAACTCGATCCTTTTATAATGTTCTATAAGATAGATTTATTTTTATGAAAATTTAAATAAATGAAATTAACGTTTTTTGTAAAATTTTATAATTAATTTAACCTCCATTTTTTGAATAGTATCTTTTTGTTGTCTAATTTGAAACTCCACATTTTCCATTTTCAAGTCATTTTGAGCATTTTGAGCATTTTTTTCATTTTTAGAAATTTCTATATTTTTTTCTTTAATTCTCTTATTTTCATCAATAAGAAATAAAATTTGTTTTTCACTGCTACAATCCACGATATCAACCGAATAACCGTTTTCAGAAAGTGCGTTTTTTGCTTTAATCGCAGAATATTCATAAGCTTTTTTTAAATTTAAAATTTTTTGATAATTAAAAATAAAATCACTTTGAATAATTTCCATATAATCCGTGTTTTTTTTCTCGATATCCACAATTCTTAAATCGTAAGAGCCAATGAGTGAACTAATGGAATTTTTATCCTTGAGATTGACTGGGACTATCATATTATGATAATGTTTCATAATTCACAAATGCTAAATTGTGCGGATAATTGAAAATCAGAGACCGTGAATCTGTAAACGTATATATGATTGAAATTATCGAGAATAATTTTATATTTTTTAGAAAGTTTTTACACCAAATTGACACAAAACAATTGTTACAGCTTTTGTAATGGATCTAATGCATTTTAGATTCCTAGTCAACCGCAAACTGTTTCATTAAAAAATGTAATTTTTGTACAACGAAAACTCTCGAGAGTAAGTAAAATAATTTAGTTAGTAGTGAAATATTCCAATAGATTAAAATCTATTTTGAAAGTTATCTGTGATTTTGATATATAGACGTGATTACAGTTCAATGAATATGTAAATTCACATGTATGTAATTTTTCTGTGTGTTAACATTACTGTTTTTTATAATATAAAATTTATATGAAAAGGAGATAGACTGCATTCACTGCATTGCATCGAAATCTGAAAATATTTCTAATGTTTTTAGCCGACAGACACAATCAATAATATTTCAAGATAATAATTATCAATATTGATTTATAATATAATATTTAAGTATTTAAATCTATATATTATATTATTAAAAGAAAAATATTTTTTTTATTAAAAAAGCCTAGTACGGGGCTCGAACCCGTAATGCTCTACCGACTGAGCTAACCAGGCAATAACGGTCAAATAGAATAATTAGATATTAGTTTTTAAAATTTGAAAGTTTTAGCCTTTAATTTAAAACTTTTAAATTAAAAGTATTTTAATTCTATTAACAAATTAATTTTTTAATTTTCAAATTTCAATTTCACGTTAAACTTAAAATATCATCAAAAAAGATTAAATTAATGAAAAATTCATTAAATCATATGAAAAAACTCAAAATACCATAAAAAAAGATTAAATTAATGAAAAATTCATTAAATCATATTAAAAAACTCAAAATATCATCAAAAAAGATTAAATTAATGAAAAATTCATTAAATCATATGAAAAAACTCAAAATATCATCAAAAAAGATTAAATTAATGAAAAATTCATTAAATCATATGAAAAAACTCAAAATATTATCAAAAAAGATTAAATTAATGAAAAATTCATTAAATCATATGAAAAAACTCAAAATATCATCAAAAAAAATTAAATTAATGAAAAATTCATTAAATCATATGAAAAAAATTTTTGTCAAATTTTAATTCACTGCAATACCAATACATTGTTATCTAATTTCAATTATACGAATTTCAAACAAATTTTATTTTGATTTTTTTCAAAATTCATTTTCAGAGTTATAGACAAAATAGTCATAAATTATAATATTTTTATTTTTTAACTCAATTTAGGTTAAATTCTAAATGAAATGTAATTGTGTCAATAATTAATAAAGTTTGGATCGATTTTCAATCTCTATAGGATGTAGTAACAAAATGTTGAAATAAAATATATAAAAACGTACCTTTTATGAATAATTTATAATGAATGAATGATTTCATTTTAAAATTTGGATGAAATTTCATCAAATACAGTAAATTCCTCAGATCATTCCACAGAACGACTCTTTTGACCCACAGCCCTACATATTTACAACATTTGCATTGTTTATTTTAACGTTGATCGTATATACTACGTTAAAATTCTCAACTTTGTAAATTTCTACACAATATTTATTAGCCTTTGAAAAGATTTGTTACGTTAAAGTTCTAGGAGATTCCCTAACCACGTGGTCAATAATATACTTTCAACTTGAATTCCACAACTTGTACATTTGATAATTGCAACATTCGCGAATATTCGACACAAAATAAACAAGCCAAATACATCTTACGATATATCGCGATAATTATTCCAAACATAGTTGTAATTCTGTAAATACTTTTTCCGACATGGAAAATAGTCTATTTTAAAGTGTCTATATAGAATAATATAATCACCTCATATCTTTGGATTTAACAACTTTTATCAGCCAAAATTTCTTGAATTTCCTAAAACCTATTTTTTTCTAATTGCAGAAATGGACATTATTCACAGAAGAACTTCTTTACCTTCTAGGATAAAATCTGGCAATTGGCGAAGTAACAGAGCCAGGTAAATTTAATTTTTATTGATTAAAAAAATTTTAAAAAAAAATATTTATTTTAAAAATTTAGAAACTCGCGTGCTTGCTCTAAAAATGAGATTTATTTGTCGGTAATTATTAATTACTAATTATAATTTTTTTAAAATTATTTTTAGCCAATTGACGTCCCCGAACAGGTCAATTTCAGACGACGATTTCCCAAAACAGACGAGACTGAATATGCCATAAAAAGTAACAAAATGTTTTATTCTTGAAAGTTATTTTTAAAAAAATATATTTAAAATAATTTAGAATATTTCTGTTATTACGTAAAAAGTTTTCGGATTTTTTCTGGATTTTTATACGTTTGTACAAACCACCTGTTTTACTACAATCTCTTGAGTCGAAAAAATAACGTTTTGATTCATTTTAACAAAATTTCTAAAATTCTCCCCGACACAACTTGGGGTATTCAAAATGCCATTAGTATCATTAAACATGATGGCACTAGGGTAAATTTTATATTTTTTATTATATATTTTTAAAATAATTTGATTGTATAATTTAGTTCTTTTTTTCTACGTTTGTACGGCGTGACAGGTACATTAAGCTTATCAAGGACCAGTGGAACATTTGCCTTCAGAATCACGTATAAACTTTTAAATTAAATTTAAATTAAATTAAATTAAAATTATTTTTTAGATGACTGAAACTTCGTTCAAAAGAGCTTTAACCATGAGAAATACTAAATTTAATAAATCAGAAATTGATCCCATTTCCCGCCATCAGTCACCTGAATGTGAGGTTGGAAAAAGAGATACTTGTATGGAATCTAATGCATCAACTTGTGATGCAAATGAAGCGTTTTTGTCTAATTTGTCAAAGTTTATTAGAGTCATGTACGATTAATTTTTATAGAATTTTATTTCAAATTTTATTTCAAAAATATTTTAGAACAAGTTACAAATACCTGATACTCATTTTTGGTTTCATATTCCTTGTATACTTTTTCAACATTACCGAATACTTAAAATGCTTTATTTGTAACAAGGTCAAAGGCTCAAGTGGGTTTATTTTTCAAATTCCATGTAAAGATTGTTAATTAAAATTTAGTTATTTTCATTTTTAATTTTTTTAAATGTCTTGAAAAATAATTAAAATTATATAAGATATTCAATGAGATGCAATGTTGTTTTTACTCCTTGATTAGAGCCACTTTTCGTTGTTGTGTTGGTTTTGTAATTAAATTTACTTGTTATTAAATTTCTTTCTGTATTTTCATGTTTTTTTTTTTTTTTTTGATGGTGGTAGCTGAGATTTAATGGAAAGTTGTAACTACTTTTAGTGTTGTACATTGTGTAATTATTGATATTTTCGGTTTTTATGAGAGGCGTTGAGGAACCAAGCCTTTGCAGCGGGTTGTATGAGAATATGTGGGCGGATGTAGGAAAAAATTGATTGTTTGTCGCTTTTTGATGACCCATGCAGGTTACTTTTTTTACTGATTCGATGCATTTTTTCTCTTTAGCCCTACGGTTTTGAAACCAGACTTGTATTCTGGATTCGTTCAAATTCATCATGTTTCCAATGTATTCACGAGTAGTTATCTGGGTTGATTTTTTTAATAATATTTAGTGAAATAAGGAGCTGTACCCAACATTTTTCAAAAAAATTTTTCTTGAAATTTCTACTTTTTATTATAACATTTTCAATTTAAAACACATTTGATTATTTATTTCGTGAAATTTAGACTTTTTATCCAAATATTTTCAATTTTAAACACATTTGATCATTCATTTCGTTAAATTATGACTTTTTAAAGAATATATTCAAATTTGAATATTTATTTCTTGAAATTTTAGCTTTTTATTTAAATATTTCCAATTTTTCAAATATATAATTTAAAATTACTAATTGACCGTTAAGCAATTAAAAAAAATTAAAAAAATGTTTACATCGGGATATTTTGTGATTTTCACGTAGTGTTGTTCCAAGATATTTATCTAAAAAAATGAATATTAAAATAAAATAATATTAATGGTTATTTATTCTCGACCTGTTCAAAGGAAAAAGTTGTCCTCTGTCTCCTTCTTCGCATTTCATACAATTTTAACTTAAATGTATCCAACTACTTTTATCTTTCTGAATTAAATATATTAAATTTATCACGTTTTTTAAATTGTTAAATTGGTTAAATAAATATTAAACTCACATTAAAAGATGTTAACTTACATAAAATAAATTTACTTTTAGTAATTATCTCTAAAGCTGCTACAAGTTGTAGCCTGAATATTTTTAATTGCAAAATTTTAGGAGTGGCCACACACAATATACAGTAAATCGTCTTATGATAAATTCAAAGCTTCCTTAAAAAAGGGAAGCATTTAATTCGAAAATATATTTTTTCCATCAAGTCTTTAAAGAATTTATATAATATAAATGTTACGCAAGGGATTCAACAGCATTAATTGTATAAAAAAATCACTAATTGAAACATTTGTTCAACATGCTTATGATTCATAAGTTTTATTAAACGTTAAATAACACTTTTATCGAGTTTTCTATAATTGATAGAATTGCATTACAATTTCAAACAGAAAAACAAATAAGATTGGATTCATTTGTTGATATTGAGGGAATTGGCATTAATTCATTTTAAAATATTTTTTTATTTATATGAAAAGCTAAAAGTATGAAATGAAATTGAATAAAAAGGGTTTATTGGTATGCTAATGGATTTTAAAAATTATAGATACAATTTTTTGAAAAAATAAAATCTTCAAAATTTCGTTAATTCTAATAAATTTGAAAAAATTAACTGAAGTAATGTATTGAATTTTTTAATCTTTTTTGATAATATTTTGAGTTTTTTCAAATGATTTAGTGAATTTTTCATTAATTTTATCTTTTTTGATGATATTTTACATTTTTTGAAAAAATAAGAAAATTGGCAAAAATGTCACAATTCTAATATAAATAATGCTGTTTTTAGTAACTGTACTATAAATTTTTAATATATTTTTTTATATGATTTTTTTACAATTTTAATACAACTGGGCTATTATTTTA